>CM033477.1:67199049-67288389 GCA_019447015.1 Hymenochirus boettgeri
ATCGAACGTACCTTTGCGGGTTAACCGAAACGAACAATACTCAAGATGATGTTAGCGAATGGCACATTCAAGGGTTAGAGATTGGCTCGTTAAATTCGATAATTCTGAAGAACGCGCAAACGAACGTTCAATATTATCGAAAGTCTGGAAGTTACGAAAAAAGACCGGAAATCCTCTAGTAAAAGTTTGAAGTTCGAATTTGGACCCATGTCACGTCACTGGGAGAGTGATAGTTGAAAAGGCTAGGTTATTACAAGTAAACTAACATGGTTAACTACTGTAAAGTGGCTGTTGGCACCTGGGAAAATTGTCTTGAGGGAACAGAACATCATCAAAACTTACGTTGTTTTAAACACTCCTCTTAACACTTAGCAAGGGCAATGTCGCGCGTTTTGCGGCAAACCACTAGCAGCAATTGTGGTTTTCGCGGCAAGCTACATTAGAGGGTTACGGCCAATTAGAGGGTTACCGAACGATACTTTCGAGGGTCAGCGAAAATAGAGCCATAAATTTGAGGGCTACCGAAATCGAACAATACTTTTGAGGGTTAGCGAAAACGAACAATACTTTCGAGAGTTAGACAATGACACATTCAAGGGTTAGAGATCGTCTCGTAAATTCGATAATTCTGGAAAACCGCATCAACGAACGTTCAATAATTATCGAAAGCCCAGAAAGTTCAAAAGTCCAAGAAATCCTTCAGTAAAAGTTTGAAAGTTCGAATTTGGAGCCATTCAAGTCAATGGGACAGTGATAGTTTGAAAAGTCTGGGTTTATTACAGCTAAACTAACAATAGTGACTTACTGTAAATGGCTGTGGCAATTGGAAAATGGTCTAAAGAACATGGCACTATCACCAAAACTTGTTAAAACACTTCCTAAACACTAGCAAGCAATTGTCGGGTTTTGCGCAAGCTACATTAGAGGGTTACGGCCAATTAGAGGGTTACCGAACGATACTTTCGAGGGTCAGGCAAACGAACAACACCGGTAGTACAGAGACTGAAAGAAATCAGATATGTTATATTCTGCACATATATAAGAATTGTAAAATTATTTTTAAAATAATACTTAGATTGATACATTTCTCTGTATTGTTTGTATTTAGTAGCATTTACGCTCACTAGAGTGGCCTAGCCCTCAATTAGATTTCAAACTAGCCACCATGGCCAAGACCAAAGAGCTAAGTCAATCACAAGATTTTAGACCGACACAAGGCTGGACTGGGCTACATATGGATACATATGGATTCAAGGGAGGAAAATCTTGTTCTCCCTTCTCAGGGGCGTAACGGCAGAGGCCCGAACTTCAGGTTTGGTTTCTGTCTTTTATACAGATGATTGTGCATATCTTTACGTCATACACGCAATCAGCTGTTTAAAAACAGCTGGTCGAGGATATTCTTGCCAGGGGATCGAAGGTCCTCTTACGTCCAGGGCCCCCCAGCAAGTCATGGGCCTTGACGTTATGCCACTGCTCCCTCTTTACAAAGCATTGGTAAGGACTCATTTGAGGTAAGGACGGAGTACAAAAGGACATCTTGAAAATGGAGAGGGTTCAGAGATAGGCAATTAAAATAATAAAGGGAATGGGGGAGCTTGAAAATGAAGATTACAATTATGTACACTAGAGAAAACGTGCTTGTGTGGGGAAATGATAACTGTGTATAAATACATTGATGGGTCATACAATAAATTATCTGGGGAATTGTTCACCAATAGAACATTTCAGAGGATACGCTTACATCCCTTAAGACTTGAAGAACAGAAGTTCAGTATTCAATTTCAGAAAGGATTTTTCCCCGTGAGAACTGTAAAACTATGGAACCGGCTTCCATTGGATGTGGTGATGGCAGGTTAATTGGATAGTTTAAAAAAAAAAAAAAACTGGATGGGTTTCTAAAAACCAGCAACGTTGCAGGAAAGAAGAGTCGAGAAGTATTTTTTTCCGCGGGTTTTTTTTTTTGCCTTCTCTGGATCGGCAGGAAATGTGGGTGTTGCTGATTAGGTTGGACTGCATGGATATATGTCTTTATTCAACCTTAAATACTATACTAAAACTAATACATATCTGGCTCCCCGGGCCTTAGTGAAGGCAAATACTTACAAAAAAGGTTCTGGCTAACACCAGGAAGGTCCAGACTACATCCACACTCCCTTGCACTGTATCCGCGTAGTACAAGTAAGTGTGGATGATGTCGGCACCTGAGAGGGGAAGCAACTGCGGTTAAGTAAGTATTTGGCTCCCGCGTCCTGATGGATTCATTTAAGAATGAGGTAAGCAATAGCTCCTTTATCTACTGTTCTTTAATTAAAGTGAATAACATTTTTTCATTTTTGGCAGTGGAGATACCTTTTACCTACTTTATAAGAATGTGTATTTTCTGCAACCTTACCAGCTATATGTATGTTTTGCGAAAAATGCATAGCTTCATGCAGTTTTAGGGGGTAATGTGTATATTTTCCGGTGCAACTTACCCGATGGCAATCCCGCGATGCTGTAAATCCCTTTGGGAGACTTACTGCATCATGGAATCATGTTCAGGCAAGACATGCGGTTTGTGCCTCCGTTGAAAAGGCGTGAAGTTTTGCACTAATTGTTAGCGCAAAACTTAACTTACATTTTCTGAATCGGCTGCACAGTGCTATTTCCAAAAACGTTTTGAAAAAGGTGCATCCAGAATTAGTGTACATCATGGGGTAGCGTGGGTTTTACAATAATTTAGATTAATAGTGTCCGATAAACTATTGCCCCCGTTTTAAAACTAAAAAAAGTTTTAGGCTTTGTGGAGACAAAAAGATCAACAGAAGTCAATGGGACTGTGAGTAAAATGGCAAAGAGGCACATGCCACAACATTTAGATGCTCTTCTCAAATTGCCTGAGTTATTCATTTGCCTTAACCAATCAGATTATGATTTTTACTGGTCTACTACAGTTAGAAAACATTCAATATCCTCTGATTGGTTGTACCAGAATAAGAACATTTTTGCACATCTTTTGAATAAGCCCCAATGTAACATATAAAACTGCAAAAATGCATTTTAATGTATAAAACACAATTCCTCACACTGACATTGTGAACAATCCCTAAATAGAAAAAGTTTCATCAAGAAAAACATTCGCTCACTAGGTGGCACTATGTGGCTATTAAAAGAAGCTTTCTCTCCATTACTGCACTATCAAGAAACTGCTGGTTTCAAATCAGATAATTTAAAAACCTTTGAGAACAAGAAATAAAAGTGCACACGTTAACAGAAAAATGCATAGAGCAGCATGCAAAAACTCATCACGTTGCAATGGCGACAGTAGGAACACTAAAATGGACATCAAGAGGGGAGCGTTTTTAAACCACGCACTGCCAAAAGTACGCAAAAAACTAATGTGAACAAGGCTTTTTTTTTTTTCATATGCTTCGTTTTTTTCTGTAATCTAGTTAACAACACCTTTCATTCTTATTCTTACTGTGTGACTGTTTAAATACAAACTTATGGTATAGTGGTGTGAACCATAAAAAAAAAAAGTTTCAAAATCGTCACCTTTGAAAACTATTTGGTCCAGATGATTGGATATGTTGGTAAACCATGACCAATCATGCATGCCAAAAAGTGACACGCAATTGGTAGGCAAAAATATGTAAACTTTCCAACAAACAGAAAACTGATTGGTTGAAGTATTGGACAGGAAATCTGCCTGTGTATACCACTAATTACTATAGGCTGTCCCTAAAGCTAGGTACACACCTACCGATTTTTCCTCCTGACCGACCGTTCGATACTTTCGACCAGTCGGCCAGGAGGAAGGACTGTCGGTCGGGGCAAAAGCAGCCGCGTCCCATAGAGGACCACACGATCGGACGAGGTTTTCCACCGATCGTCCTTTCGTCCGATTTGGACGAACGGTCGATCGGACATGGGCACATTCGGGTGCGATAATTTCGGTCCGATCGACCGATACACTGAACTATCGGTTGATCGGACAGAAATATCTCATCACGTGTACCCAGCTTAACTGTTGTATGTTGTGCTCACTGCTCCCACTATATGGTGTTAGGGCCCAATGCAAGAAAAATTGGGTTTAGGAATGGACATAATAATGTGCTCTTTAAAAGTGTTGAGTGGGCATTTTTACTATTACACCCTAACTTTGAAACTTTGTTGAAAAACTTTCAGAGAGATTCACACAGAGCCGCACTTCAGGGCAAATCTCCCTTAGCAGATTTACCAGTGTGTCTCTGGGTGAATCTCACCAGCACATAAGTAATTAACTTAAATACTTACGTGTGCACAGCCACTGGTAAATAGGCTGTTTACTCAGGCAGCTGCTACAAATCAAGGCTTAAAGTCTCGCTAACCGATTGTGACTTTAAGACCCTAAAACAGCACCAACTAGTAAATGACCTCATTTGTGTATAATTAAATTACAGGTTAGATTTTCCCAAACAATACAAAGGATAATTATAGATATGCTTTTTTGTGTATAATATGGGTAAATAGGCTCGCAACAGCTGTGCAAGTTTTTTTTCTGGTACTCAGGCAGCTGCTGCAAACCAAGGCTTAAAGTCTCACTAACTGATTGTAAATTGGTTAGTGTGACTTTAAGACCCTAAAACAGCACAATCTAATAAATGACCCAATTTGTGACTAATTAAATTACAGGTTCGACTTTCACAAATAATACAAAGGATAATTACAGATGTGCTTTTTTTGTGTATAATATGGGCAAGACTGTTCAAAGTTTTAATTTTCTAGTAATGTTTTTTACTTTTTTTTCAGACTATTTTTCTGTTAAACCAGAAAAAAGCTACTTGCACACATAGAAATATATTGTATTTTAAAAATGTTTTTATATTGAAAGGAGAACTCCACTCTTATAATCTTTTGAAAGAATGTTAATATATCCTACCTTGTCCTCTGAAAACAGTAAAGGGTATCTCCACTCGTTTTTATAAGTTTTGGTAATCCAGTTCTATTGAAGAACGGGAGGTAAAGGAGCTGTGCCTTACCTTCCGCTTCTTCATAGAACACACAGAGGCCAGAGAGAAGGTAAGAAACTTACCTGCTGCTCTCTCTCCCCCGGCGACTTGGTCTGACAGGTCCCGACGGACCTTGTCTTCTATGCGCATAGATCGCGCATGCGCATAGAAGACAAGGTCCGTCGGGACCTGTCAGACAACGTGCCGGGGGAGCGAGCGAGCAAGTTTCTATCTTGTTCCCTGGCTCCTGTGTGTTCTATTGAGAAACGGAAGGTAAGGCACAGCTCCTTACCTCCGTTCTTCATTGGATTACCAAAACATAAAGACGAGTGGAGATACCCTTTAACTTATGCCTGCTATGCTCCAGCATGCCTCATGGAAACTGTGTTGATAGCTAAATTTGTTCACGCCCCATGCAATTTAGTGAGCTGGTTATAAGCTTGAGCATGCTCAGTTGATGCAGGTAGTGGATTAGTATTCAACCATTGTCTGTGATGTTAACGGTCACATCCATAACTAAAGAAGAACCAGGAAGCAGGAACAAGGGCAACTGGACATTGTGCAGTATTTCAAGTTATGCCTTTCAGCTTTCTACCTATTGCAGTTTTTGGGTTTGAGGAATGATTTAGCTATATATAAATATATAATTTTTTATTAGAACGCTGGACTTGCACTTTAACTGCAAAAAAAGAAACACTGTTTAAGGCTGCTATTTCAGAGAACCAACATGTTTGTAGGTGTGGTGAAGAAGTTAAAAAGTATTAACAAACAGTATTTCTAAGAATGTGATCTAATATTAATTCAAGGCTGGGTACCCTCCCTCATCACTTTAAAGGGCATGTCCACCCCCAAAACTATAATCCCCCCAACTACTGGCCCCATTATAATAATTGTAATCCTACCTCACATCCCAGCTCCAAAGGTTCTCCTGTAGTCCCCCCCCAAAGTCCCAAAAACTGCCCACCAGGAGAATAGCAGAGTCCATATAGGACTCTGCCTCCTACCTGGCCTCCAGGAGAAGTTTGTCATGCGTACTGCAGCCCTTCTCCCCTCCCTCTCCCTCCCACTCCCTCCCTCTCCCCGATTCCCTCCCCTAGCTTAAAAGCCTTAATATAAGATTCCCCATGCCTGCCCAGCCCCAACCGCTCTATTTATATATTTAGAAAGCTCCCCAAACTTTACTTACCTCTCCTCTTTCCTCCACCGAAGTGAGCTCCCGGCAGCCGCGTCCGTGATTGGCTGCCGCTCAGCCAATCACAGACGCGGCTGCCGGTCCCGCCCCTCTGCTTGCATTTTCTCGCAAGCAGAGGGCCGGGAGCGCGGCGGAGGAAAGAGGGGAGGTAAGTAGAGTTTGGGGGGCTTTCTAAACATATAAATAGAGCGGTTGGGGCTGGGCAGGCATGGGGAATCTTATATCCAAATCTTATATCCAAAAAATGGATATCTTATATCCAAAAATATACCCTTTAAAACAGGGTAGACATAAAATCAGCATTTCTGGTGTGATGGTCGGTATTTACAAAAAAACACGTTGCAGGCTGCCCAAGTTTTATTGTAGCTACTGTATATAGCATGCATTTAATGATTTAGTTCTTAAGCAAGGTAGAGTTGTACGATTGTGAGAGTGCCTTGCTACACATGGCTGCCAGACGAACATCCATTACAGCCAACAATCAGTTGTGTATGGACGTTCGGTTGGGGTTCACTGAACCAATCGTTGGCTGTAACGTACATTCATCAGGCAGCCATGCATCGTGGATGGCTACCGTGATCACGCTTCTGTACCCAAATTTAGCTATGTAGCTTTCATATATGTTTGGCTTTAATAGGAAGAGATGGCAACCCTAAGCAAACATATTTTGGCCTATATACCTAGTAAAAATATCTATGACCTCATAAATAGCCTTCAGTTAAGCGCTGAAAGTAATGTCTATTACACATAATTATGCAGGACTAAAGGTTTAGTGCAGGATTTAAATAAATAAAAATTTTACCTGTCATATGCTTCCTTCAGGTCTCTTGCCAGTTTGCACTTTGGTAATATATGGTGAAAAGGGGACTGTGGACCTCCATCGGCTGCATAGATAGGGACTTTTTAGTTACAATTTACAAAATAAGTCTTGCCACATTTTAAAACAAACAAAGTGGTTTATACTGTTTTAGTTACCCTTGTGATTATTACAGAAAGGTATGTTCTGGGCAATAATTGTACGGTATGCTAAAAGGATTCAATTATAGCCCCTTTAAATGGGGACAGATCACAAGTCTGTGGACCACTGGTAAACCTAGCACATAGGGTCATCAAGCCTTTGGATTCCTGGATATAGGAAACACTGTTGGGACTACTCCCTGAATTGTGTTTCAGCAAAAGTAGCAGCATACAAAATCCTTGTCCATTTTCACCATGTTACATTATTTGTTTTCAGAAAATTTTACAGTGAAAGGTAATCAATAATCAATACAGTGCGGGAAACACCACGCAAAATGTTCACAGAATTCAAAACATTCACGCTCATCAAAAAATGTCACGCTCATCTCTATATAAACTTTGCATTTGTGGCTAAATTGCAGACTGAAAGTACAGCAAGGATGCATCCAAAAGTTAAAATGTAACAGAAATAATAAATACATTAATGTGTAGTTTTCAAAAGAAGTTAAGGGGTTTTCAATATACATTTTTTATTTAAAAGTTAATTAATAGCCATCCTTTTTTTTCCCAATGCTAAACTTACTTTCAGACATCGCTGATACTTCATCTTGAATTGCTAAAATGAGTTTTGCTTCTCGAGTTAAGTACTGACAGCGCCGCTCCTCATGTTGCAGGATGATAGCAATTCTGCGAGACAAATTGTGCAGGCAGTTTATTACAGAGGGGTCTGCATTTGCCTGTGGATCATATAAGCAACAGTTAGATACATTACTAATACAAGAGAATCGGTCTGTTAAAATTTAATATATCCATCAAAGTTAAAAAGTACAGATAGTAGGTTATGAACCTGGCGTCAACATATTCCAAACTTGAAATCAAAAACAGAACACTAGAAAGGCAATTACAAATGAACAGAGTGCTATTCCTTTTATATAGATTTTAAACTTGTGAAAAACTTGTGTTTGCTTAAATAGCATTGAGGGATTATAATGAGGATATTTGGCACTACAGCCCAGGGCATAATTAAAAATATACCAGGACCACATCTGCAAACTTAAGCTTCAGGGTTTAGCAACTTGTGGTGTACAGTATAATATAATAGCATTTCCAGATTGGTTATTATTTGCAATGCATTGACATTAAAACGTATCATATCCATATTCAGTAAATCAAATTTCAAATGTTATTTTGAGCAAGCTGAAGTTGAAGTTTAATCAAGCTGACTAGCAAAGTTAAACAGTGTACATATCCACTTTTGAAGAATGATTAAACACTGCTTACTGTTCAAGGATATTGAAATATAAAATGTATATTTTATAAGGGGTTAATAAGAAAAGACTTGTGTTTTTTTTTTAGATGTGTCATGATTCTGTAGGTGCTGATTCTACAGCAAATCTCCTGATGGGGGGATAGCAAGCAGTGAGCCAGCTGATAAGATATGTACAGGGCTGAAATTGCTTAATCACTATACTGTGCCTTTGCCTCTTAATGCTGACTCATGGTGTTTACCAGAGAATACCAGAGGGACAGTATAGATTAAAGATGAAAATGCATTACATCCTATGGCACCTCCCATAGATTAGATGTCCTTGCCAAATACTCCCTAGCTCACTTTATTTAAATACTTTAAAAGTATTAATATATGTATCTGCTTTTCAGTGCCTATTTTTATATGCATTTTAGGTCTAGAATATACTTTTACAGTGCATGTAGTCAATCAGTACAATAAAATAAAGTTTACATATAAAACATTCAGTTGAGTGCTTTAAATAAAGGTTGGTAAAAAAAAAATTTAATATCAGACACCTCTAAACCAATAGAAAACCCTTTAAATTGTCTGTCAGATATACAGTGTCATCCACATTATAAGGTTTTTTTGAGTTGCAAACATTTACCAGTGCTATTAATTTGCAGCAACCAATCAGATTATAACTTTTCACTGGTCTACTGCAGAAAGAAAACATTTGATAACATTGGATCGGTTGCTGCAGTTTAATAGCAAAACTTTGCATCTTATAAAATATGACCCAAATTTGTCTACCAGGCTTATGGGATTGTCTGGCCGTGCATTAAATAATTCAAATTTAATGAACCATAGACTTTATTGTATGTTTAATTAATGCATTTGTATAAAGTGATTATATTCTCACACAAGTGTGAATAACCATAATTTACCTAATCTGTCTACATAGTCAAGCTCATCCACGCCAATTATAAATTTAATTGCCAGTCTATGAACCTTCTTTAGCTCTAAGACATCCTTTTTCTATACAGGATTTATACACTGCATATTCCAAAGAAGTCCTTTAATTTGACAAATAACATCAGTTTTGTCTATCTTTTATTAAAAGTGATTTGTTAATCTTGATTTCCAGAACTTTTACAAAACCACTGACTTTACGTAAGTACAATGAGCGCATCAAGCGTGTTTCAGAAATGCTAATGAAGCACTTAGATCGGAGCCTAGTGCTTTCTGTGAAAGCTAGAAATAGGGGTCTGTACCCTTTTCCAACATTTAAGAAAAGAGGACACAAGTAACTTGCTAAACTTTCTCACATGTTTTACACTGCAACCCAAGATATGATCCTCTGTTCCTGGCTTTAATAACTAGATTTTGGCTTGACATACATGCTATAATTTACAGTAAATACGACGGAGAAATACCTATTCCATTTAAGATGTATGCCAATAAGCTAGTATACCAACAGATCCAGAATTTGGATAAAATACTTTGGGTTTTTTTGTTCATTAAAAATTTTTATTAAAGATTTTGTCTTAAATAAAATTGGAAATCTTCTTTACTTTACAAAGCAAAAGCAAAGACAAAGTAATAAATTAACAAATTGAACATACTGCATATCTTAGTTGGATCGGAAGGCACATCACATCCCAGCTAGAGCCTTAGTTTTAGGCTTTGATATACTGAGGAGGTGATATACATGTGTTTTTAAATGCATTTAACTTTCTAATGCTGTTCAGACATTTTTTAAAAAAAGAGTATTGCCTAAGAGTTTTTTTATTTTGTGGAGTATCATAAAGGGGAATTTGGACCTGTCCCCCACCCTCCATGTCAGGAAGAAGAAACAGGTATCTCGGTCCCGCACTGGCTCGGTCTGACCTCTGCCCCTTCCTTCTAACCCCCCCATTTTAAGAGGAAGTAGGATTAATGGCTCCCACCTCCCTACAAAATCTAGATTTCATTTACAGAAATTTAGTGTCCCTTTAGATGCATTATTGAACAATACTAGCACCATTAATTACAAAACAGTATGTGTATTGATACACAAGAATATACTGTAAGTTTTAGAACGTTACCCTTAAGGCAAAAACAACATTGAAGAGAATCATTGTAGGCATTTCTCTCTTTGGTGATGGGTCTGTTTTTGACACCTAGAAGATATGCAAATTATCCATCAGATCCAATTGAATTAATTTAAACTGCCTGATCTGAATCATCTTACTAGTACAAATACTTAGAGAGTTTAAGGCATCATACACACCATGTAAAAGGCCTAACGAGACAAAAAAGTATGTAAACTGTACAGAATACATAAGGAATTGTTTATTTCATGATTCACGAAAAATACATTTATCTTTATCACATGTACCGTCACTGTTTATTGTTACTAGGAATATATTTGGCAAATAACTTTTCATAGTAAACAAATAATGGATGAACAGGGGTACAAAAAATGCAAAATGTGTACAATACAATGCTTCTAATTTTGAGTCTGATGATACAATTCTTTTTTTCGGTGCTCAATAGTTATTTAATATTAAAATTTTATCCAGCCTTTGAGAAGTCCTATTTCATAAGGACAATAGGTTGTGTTGCGATTATACCATTTAGATTGTTTAATCATTTATTTCCAGCTTAATGTTAAGAAGTAGCACATATTAAGTATTTGAGACTTAAAACAGGAAAAGGCCTTGTATTTAAGATTGCATCGTAAAATTTAATATAAACTATTGAACACTAAAATACAACGTAAAAAGACTTATTCTGGGTAAAATAAATATGCAGTATGAAACTTGGCATTCATCATGATAATAAGCTGGATCCCACAAGAGGAGGCAAACAACCTTTCAATTAAACTATTTAGCTATAGAAAGTATTGTTAAAGGTTATGTCCATCAAAAAAGTAAGTTGGTTTCTATCTGATTTACTGAAGAACAGGAGGTAAATGGCTCTTACCTCCCGTTCTTCAGTAAATCTTACAGGAGAGGAGGAGACACTTACCCGCGGACCCGCTCCAGCGCCGAATTCCTCTGCGTGTCGGAGACTGTCAGTGAAGTCGGTGCTGGAGCGGGTCCGCGGGTAAGTGTCTCTTCCTCTCCTGTAAGATTTACTGAAGAACGGAAGGTAAGAGTGCATTTACCTCCTGTTCTTCAGTAAATCAGATAGAAACCAACTTTTGATGGACAATTTTAAAAGATTCAAAAGTGTGGTAAAAAAACTTCCAAAATCCTTGTTGCAGTGAAACATTTTTGTTCCACATGTGTTTGTATCCGATTTTCAAATGTGGGTGCATTTTAAAAAAACAGACAGACAGTAATCTCCCATAGGATTTCACAATATCATTCACACTTGCTGCGTTGTATTTCGTTCCAGTCCATTTAAAAAATGCACTGCTGCACGCATTTCTGTCTGTTTAAAATGCATGAAAACACAGTACAATGGATAACATTGGACTCTGCTATCCTCCTGGTGGGCAGTTTTTGGGACTTTGGGGGGGGGACGACTACAGGAGAACCTTATGGAGCTGGGATGTGAGGTAAGGATTACACTACACTACATAATGGGGCCAGTAGTTGGGGGGATTATAGTTTTGGGGGTGGACAGATTTAACTAAATCTGTGGTATTTAGTTAAATCAACTGAAACTTGAGATTTTGTTTATTTAGGACATTTCAATAGTCATCCCACTAGCTGAATTGAGAAAAGCAGTGGAGGGCTAGATAAACGTCTTCAAGAAACAAAACTTCAAATTTAGTCAATTTAGCTAAATATTACACATTTACTGGCTTGTAGTGCTATTGTCAGTGGCTGTCTATGAGGTACCATTCACTAATGCTGGCCATATACTCTAAAGACATAAGGTAGATTTGATATTCAACGATTTTGCGATTCCAAATATAGATCGGGCCAGGTTCTTCACAAGGACTCAAAGTTCCTAATGTATGAGCATCATTATTCTCTATTTTCCTAATAGTATATTAGTAAATGACATGACTAATTTAGTTCAACTGCAGATAATGTGGGGTGTGTCATTTCTTTTTCAATCATATTCCATTCATTCATATGGCATAAATCTGCAGCAGACCTCCTTTTCATAAAACATACAAGCAACAAGTGGAAAATTGGAATTATGTAAAATAAATATTTAAACATGATAAACTTTAAGCAATAAGACCAAGCACATGAAACAATTACAGAAAATCTGCAAAACATCCACACACAATGAATGTTGCAAGATTAAGCTGTACTGTCCACCAGAAAATAAGCCATTTAAAAGGGGTACCTGGCAGAGTGCATGTTGAAGTAGTGTGGGGTGACCAACAAATCTCACATTGTCAATCTTCAGCTCAAACTTTTTGCCACACATATCAGATTTTGTAGCCAAAATGGTTGCAAGTATGACATCTGAAAACCTTTAGCAGTGTAAAACAAAAAATAATATTAAAGATGCAAATAACAAAAATGGTTTCTCGAAATTAAAAATGAATTACTTTGATGTTACAACATAATGTAATAATCATTTGATTAACTTTCTAATAATACAACATTACAAAGATGAAATAGAAAAGTCTTTCAGAAAATGACTGCATGCTTATTAATTCCATGCTATGTGAGGGTTCAGTGATCAAATAAACTTGGTTATTGAAACAGACATTCATTGTGTAGCTAATCGCACATGTGTAGTCCTTTAGGACTTTTGCGAGGTCAGCAATGTGATACAAAGGGATATTTACAATTTCGTTCACCACTATAAGTCTTCCAAACAGAACTGATTCTTAATGCAGCCCATACATTATGAAACCAATTATTCTGTGATCAACTTTTGATCACTAAATTATTGGTGCAGACAAGGACAGTTACAGAAATGTCAGGTTGTTTGCTAGAATGCTCAATTTTAGGATTAATTTGATGTTTACTAGGAGGATTGATTCAATGCTCAATGTTAAAACAAACTAATTTCTATCCAGTGTATGTCCAGAATTATCCAAAAATAAACACGTCTAAAAAGGTGAACATGCAAATGTATGGTAACCGGCAATTCCCTTAAAAGTCAATTGGATTCAATGAGTATCCCAAAGCTAATTAACAATTACCGCTGGTCACTTGAATGTTCAATCTGTAGAGAAACATTCCTCCTTGTTTTCAAGTTGTTGCATTTAACTGTTAGATTCCAAAGCAATCTGCCCTTTAATATACAACTGTCAAGTATGTATGGCAAACTTTAGTTATGTAAATTAAATACTCAACCAAACTTATCTCAATAAAATGTATTGCTAACTCTTTACTTAATATGTGTTTACAACATTTATTCCGGACAGTGACCCTATACTTTCGTTAAAGGGTATCTTCACTGTTAAAATCACTTTCAACAATTCAGTTTTATCAAAGAACGGTAGGTATAAGAGCTGTGTAGATTGAGTTTTTTTTCTCACTAAATAATAAAAACCATCATTTAAAACTGCATTTTGTGTTCAATTATGTTTTCTTTGACTAATAGTTAACGGTTTTTGATGAGCAGAAACATTTAAGTGTGACAAACATGCAAAAGAATAAGAAATCAGGAAGGGGGCAAATAGTTTTTCACATCACTGTATGTGATTTCAGATTTTTTGGGGTGAACAACCACATATGTTTTGAGAGACTCCCCTCCTTCCTCAGGTATCGGGCAACGACCCCACGACCAAATGGCCGTTTTGCCTGACAAAGTGCACATACCAGGCATGATTGTAGGCGAAAGAGCCGTGCATATACTTTGTGCATTGCGGGTCGACACTGAGATTGCATGTGTGTATGCACCTTAAGACCGGGGCTTCACAATTATAGGTATGCACAATTTCTGAAGTGATAAAATATGACCTGTGCCAAATATACATTCATGGAGATGCAATATATGGCTTTTTTGTTGAAATGACTGCTACCTAATGTAGCGAGTTTTACACCATATCTTGAAATAGTGCAGCGCACATGATACAATAAAATTAACGTAAATTTGAATGTAACACAAAACACCTTCAACTCAGTGTTCCTTGCCTTATTGGCAATGCAGCAACTGTCTTGTACTGGGGGAGTGGGGTAATGTAAGGAGACAATATTATAAGCCAATACATTTGAGCAACCATATTAATAATTATGAGGATCAAGCCATAATCCTACAGACCCTTAGTAACATACATAGTAATTGAGGTTGAATAAAGCCATGCGTCCATCAAGTCCAACCTTATCACCCTCCTTTTTAACAATACCTAACAGTTGATCCAGAGGAAGGCATATAAACCCAGCTAAAAAACGGGAAAAAATTCCTTCCTGATGCCAAACGGAAAGTATCCCTGGATAAACCAGAACTGCAGTATATGTATTAATACCAGAATTGTTCAATATTTCTTAGTTTTATAAACGTATCTAGCCCACTTTTAAAGGGGAAGTTCAGTGCAAATACATATGCTTTTCAGAAAAAAAGAGTTTTTTTTATCCCAATGACCTTAATCTGCCAATTCAGCATTTTGTCTGTGTATAAATAAATGCAACCGAAATACTGACTTCCTGTTTATAGGACCCCTATTCAAGACCATTATGGTTTTGCCCTTGACCCAGCGCCTGGGTTGATTCGGTTGCTCAGTAGACATCTGAGCATGTTTGACCCATCCAACAGCCAATCAGTAGAAATAACTGTTAGGAACATTCCAAGGATGTGGTGCATTCTGGGAAGAAGGGCCGTTAGAACCTGAAATTTCAACTCACTAATGCCAGCATGGAATACCAAGGGGTATAAATTCAAATGATTTTTCATAATGGGAAAGAATATGTTGAATAACTAAGAAGGCATTACACAAACTAACAATTTAACATATTGATCATTTCCACTGAACTGTCCCTTTAACGCTATTCAGTGAACTTGCCATTGCCACATCTGCTGGAAGACAGTTCCACAGTTTCATCGTTCTTACTGTAAAAAAAACCTTTCCTAAAGGCTAATTCACACGCACGATGTGCGTCCCAAGCCACCACCTCCGACACCGATGGCTACACGCGACGAACGTCAGTTTCGGCTGAGAATCGTCTGTGTGTGTGCATTCGGTCGGGGGTCGTTCGTTGATTCGCCCGGCAGCAGAAAATACCTTTAAAAGTAGATCGCTCTGCAAGGAGAACTTTTATGTGAGGTTCAAAACCAAATACCCTTTATTGCTCTGGCAATTTAAACAAATTAGTTACACCCTCATCCAATCAGAGAGGAAAGAAACAAACAAAAAAAATGCCTATCTTTTAGTTCTTCTCAGTCCCAACCCCTTCAGGGTTATTAAATAAAAGTTCTTATCGTTTAAAATGGTGCTAATTTTGCCCCAACCAATCAGATATTAGCTTTTAAATGTTAAATAACATCAGATTGGTTGGGGCAAAATTAGCACCATTTTAAACGATAAGCAGGGAGATTCAATTAAGGTTCTTATCGTTAAAAATTTTAAACTTTTAGGTTTCCAGTTTAACTGAAGGACAGGAGGTAAATGCGATATGTCTTAC
The DNA here is from genome assembly GCA_019447015.1 of Hymenochirus boettgeri. Lineage (NCBI taxonomy): Eukaryota > Metazoa > Chordata > Amphibia > Anura > Pipidae > Hymenochirus > Hymenochirus boettgeri. Next base: position 67,214,926 of record CM033477.1, read on the forward strand.
CTCCTGTCCTTCAGTAAAACTTACAGGAGAGCAGAAGAAACTTACCGCATATCGCTCCAGCGCTGCGGACAGCCTCCGACTACACTGACATTCCCCAATGGATCCACAGTCCTTTGCATTGTGTGCGCGTGCGCACACAGTGCATAGGAGCGTGGACGCGGCAGGGACTGTCAGGGACTGTCTTCTGCTCTCCTGTAAGTTTTACTGAAGGACAGGAGTATAGGCAGACAGACAGATATACAATACATAAGTGTATGTACTGCCCCGCCCGTCAGCCCCGGGGGAGAAGCATGCTCAGTTAAGACTTAATGCTGGGGAAATCAGGAAGTTCCTAGGGGAAAAAATGACAGTTGAGAATGGGAGCCTATTAATGCAGGCAGAGTCTGGTCTCATGATTACAAGCTGGTCACATGGCTGAAAACCGGAATTGTTCAAGCAGAAATATTACTGAACCTTTCCAGCAATTACTCACAAATTTTACCTAGAGATGTGATTTAGGTTTTATTTTGAAGGTACGACGAAAGGCTTTTTATATAATTTTTACAAGTTTGGAAGAGTTCAAGACCACAGTTACGTTTTAAATATAAACACAAGACATAGCTACCATCTACAGTCACTTAAGAAGTCGCAGGGTGTGCGACTTCTTAAGTGACTGGAGAAGGTAGCTATGTCTTGTATTTACATTTAAGATTTACTGATTTTTGAGTACCTCCATGATGTAGATAGCTACTGTTGTATTATCTTGTGCACAGAACTTTATCTGGGTATTTGCAATAGAGTTGGTTCACGTGTGTTTTTTAATATGTTTTTAACTAACTTTACCCTATGTATCTAAATAAAGGTTTCTTTTAACTTTGGTTAAAGTGTGCCTGGCATATCCTTCATAGCTTTGTAAAGGCTCATCTACACACATTCGACAAACGTTTCTGCCGGCCTTGTGGATGTTAGGAAAAGACCAAAAATTTTCCTCAGTAGCGGGCGTCTCCCTGTACTAAAGAATAGGGAGTCATTTGCAGGGGTGGGAAACGTGCAGTCCTGAAGGTTCTCCCTATGCTGCGTATAGGGAAAATGCTCGGGACTGTGTGTACATTTCATGCGGTCGCAAACCGGAGCAGTAAGATGGAGACGTTGCAAGTGTGCACGTTAGCGTGCACGGAAGCGCTGTCACGTAAGTTACATGCCTCTTCTCAGCCCTAACCGCAATACAGTGGAGCAGGTAAGACTTTGGGGGGTTTAGAGGTGGGCAGGTGGATTTTTTTTTTGTTTTGTTGAACCTTGCCAATAAACCAAAGCATGCTGGGAGTTGTATTTTCCAAACATCTGGAGTGCTAAGGAATTGGAGTTTACTGGATATTGGCACCAGTCACTAATTACAGGTTTGTAGTAGTGGTCATAATTTCTACCCTTACAGCTTATACTCAAGTCAATCAGTTTTACTCGAGTATATAGGGTATTTTATGATTCACATATAATTCGACTGAAGAAAATAAAGTTGCTTATGCCGGTTTACATTTAAATGTTTTTGTTGAGTTAGGTAATAATATGTTTGCTGCAATAAATACAATGGTGTTTTTAATGAGCACAAACACACATATTATCTACCATCTAAAGAAATTCTAAATGTATTTGAGAGGCAGTAGAACAAGTAAATGTATAAGTATACATTTGTATAAGGTTTTGCAGACATTCGGTGAAGAAGAGATAACAGAAGTTAAAATATTTATCTCAATCACAGGGTGTTAACTCACTGCCCCAGTTATCTAATGCCAACAAACTATGGGCTTTAGGATGAATAGATCCCAAATATTCCAATGTGATAACACTGGGCTTTCACTGTGATTATTTTCACTCAATTACTGAAAATTAAATACAAATTCCCAGTATATGCATGTTTGTTTTGCTGAACATTTATAATTATAATTCCACAAACTGTGTATCTTGCGGTTTTCTTTAAAAAATTGTAAAAATACATTTCTACAGGGTACAAGCAAGTTATTAGACATGCTATAAAAGGTTCTATAATCAAATAATAAATATACAGGTAAGTTGCCAAACGGGGCACGTCTAATTTGAGTCTAGGAGAGAGTTATGTTATGTTTAGCAGCATGGCTAGAGAGATAGTTCACATTACTGATAGCAGAGGTATACTGCCCAGGCAAAACAATAAAAAATTTCTAAATATCTAAACTGAGAACATTTTTGTTTAAATTGCCCTTAACAGAAACTTAATAATATTTTCTTTCCCAACAATCACTGTACTACTTTGTGTTATTGATCTGTCAACTTTCTCTTTTGCGATCCAATCTGAAACATCTTACATTTTGCCAGGAAGACAGTTGGTATGTTTGAATTGCAAGGTGGGAAATTCCCTCTCCCAGTACTGGCTCATATGGAGCATGCTCAAGAGAAAGTCAGGTAAGGTAGAAGAAGGGGACAGTTAAGTGAGGTTTGGGGGAATACTGAGCCTGCATTGTTACTGGATTGAAGACATGCAGCAACTCCCACACCTCAGGGCAACTGCATACATATATTTAATTATAAATTAAGATGAGGAAGAGTCATTTTTCAGTATACATACCCTTTAATACAAAAAGGGTACAAGGATCAGTATGTGCTACTTGGAAAATTTTAACCCAGACATTTCATATTGAGCTTCTACACTAATGTGCTCCTATTGGGCAATAAGATCCTACATTGGTGGGATTAACAACTGCTTGATAGTCCAGCACAACTGACTGCCTCCTAATGGATATATGACGACTTGAGGGCAAGTGTTAGTACAATTTAAAGGAAAAGTTCAGCATTTCAAAAGGCATAAGGAAAGAATATATAATATTCATAATGTGTTATGTAACAGCCTAAATATAAACCAGGTTTTTAATATTCTCATATCCACTTTGCATCTCTCTTGCAACAACACAGCCATAAAAACGGAATGCAATTGACCAGCAACACACGGATTGACAAGCTATGGTAGAAATTTAAAGACTACTTCAATCACTCTGTGTTGCAGGTAAATTGTAGCTCTAGGTAAATCACATTCCTGTAAACATTTTTGAGTCAGCTATGTAGTTTGTGGTGTCAGCGTGCATGACCTTTTCAAAACTGTCACTTCAAAAGTCATGCAAACCATTTTTAAAACACAAAAAAGGTAAGAATGAATTTAACATGAGGTTTTCAAAAATACCAGCTCACTGTAAATTCCCCCAAAAGATGATGGTGGAGCCTTAACACAACATTGACCCAGTAAAGACAAGCCCTAAACAGCAGTTATAGTACTATGTGTTTGAGATACCTTTTAAGATAGTACTATTAAGATTTAAAACCAGTAAAATATATCCATGCAAACATTCTTTTAGTAGATAACAGACTTAGCTGAAGCAAACAGTACCAGACAGCAACACCTAAAGCTAGCAGGATATGGTGTTGTATAAAGAGAATAGATTTATGGGGGGGATATTATTCTCCAGCTTTTACAAAGCATTGGTAAGACCTCATTTAGAATATGCTGTACAGTTTTGGAATCCTATATACAAAAGGGACATCTTGGAAATGGAAGGAATTCAGAGAAGGGCAACTGCAGGTAGATTAGACAGGATTTAGGACTGTTAAAATTGGAGAAGCAGCAATTGTGCAGGGATATGATCACTTTATATAAATATATTAATAGGCCATATAATAAATGCTCTAATAGGTCATTTCAGAGGACGTGCAGACATCCTTTAAGATTAGAAGAAGTTTCTTCTTCAGGTTAGGAAAGGTTCCTTTACAGTGAAACTTCGGAACTGTCTTCCAGCAGATGTGGTAATGGCAAGTTATTTGAATAGCTTTAAAAATGGGCTGGATAAGTTTCTAAAACTAAAAAAATATTGAACATTACTGGAATAAATAAAAAGGAGATGCTATCTGATTGCAATTTTCAGTTTTCTTCTTTCTCTGGATCATCTGTATGATAGGTTTAATGAGTAGGCTATAAAGGTTTGACTAAATGGACGTTTTACTTTATTCAACCTCCGTTACTATGTTACCCATGCATGGCTGCAGATATCACGGCACAGAACATATTTCATTGATCCTTCAATATAAAACTGAATGTCTGCATAAATGGAAATATATGACACAGTAAACCCTTTAAAGCGACACTAAAGTGAAAAAAATGACTTGCCTTTATCTTTAATGATATGAAGGGGAGTTTGTGTGTGTGTGTGTGTGTGTGTGTGGGAGGGAATTTGGAATTTATTTCTTTAGGTACAGTGCTACATAGGGACTACAATAACACAGAAAGCACAAACAGCTTACTGCGGGATTGGGTGTAAGCTAGTTTCCACGTGTAATGTGTCAGGGGGAAGGGCTGGGAGTAGGTGATTGACAGTTGTGCTTCACCCCCTTTAAAAAGTAATTAATCCTTATTACTGTGTGATTAGTTGGAAAATTAATTGGCACAGTTTACATGTCCTTAAATATAAACTCCAACTTTTTTCTTAAAAGCTGTGCGAGTTTGAAGAATGCTTCAAACCTAATAGATGCATGCAAAAAATACTATTAATTTGCCCAATGAAAGTGCCTAAGCACTTCTTCTGTGCATAAAATGCACATGATAGCACTTGTGAGAAAACACTGCAATGTTTGGGATTTATACTTTTATAAAAAGTATAAAAAGTTTTATACTTTTATAAAAATTTATAAAAAGTTGAAAAAAAGGTTTCTCAAATTACCGTATATACTCGAGTATAATTCGAGGTTTTCAGACTGTAAAAACTGAACCTCGACTTACTAGGGTCAGTCACTTGAATGAGGAATCCGGCTGCCGCATCCACTGACGTCACTACTAGGCCCCGGGAATTTAGACAGGCGTTGAGTAGTGTCATCAGTGGATGCAACGATCCTCATTCAAGTTAGTGGCTGACCCTTCAGACGGGATATCCGTGGATGGGGCAGCCGGATTCCTATTTCCAAGTTAGTGTGTTGCTCATGTGTCTTAGACTCATTTGTAGCTACAGTTATAATTTAAAGGGCATGTCCACACCTTTTTTTAAATTTGTATATATTGTAGGGCTTCCTCCCCCAGCCCCAACCGCATTATTTTTATATCCAGAAACTCCCCTGATCATTATTTACCTTCCCTCTTTCCTCCTGGACATAAGAATAATGCGGTTGGGGCTGGGGGAGGAAGCCTTAGGAAGGGGGGGGAGGAAGCCTTAGGAAGGGGGGGGGGGGGGGGGGGGGGGGGGGGGGGGGGGGAAGAGGACTGCTCTAAGCAAGCCGAAAGCCTCAGAGGCGGAAACAATTTCCCTCCCTGCAGTGCTCCTGGTGGAACCATTTGGAGCTGGGATGTAAGGTAAGGATTTATATACACTACAGAGTGTGACCAGTAGTGGGTTCAATTATAGTTTTGGGGTGGACATGCCCTTTAAAGTGACACTGCTCATCCTGGCTGGGAGGGGGGGGGGGAGTGTGCAGTTCCATTGCAGATGTTTGTAAACTACAACTCCCAGCAACTAAAGCATGCTGGGAGTTGTAGTTTTCAAACATCTGGAGTGCCAAGGTATTGGGGGATACTGTGTGGGATTTAAAGGGAAACTAACCAACAATAAAGAATCAGGAGGATGGTATCTATTGTTAAAGATTGCCTTCTGATTCTGTATTGTTTTGAGGATTTAGTTGGCCTTTAAATGTACAGCAGAATTTCCACACAGTAGCCCATACAGTAATAGCCATACTGGATTTGGCTATTACTGTATGGGACTACTGTATGGGAATGCTGCTGTCCATTTAAAGGGCAACTAAAGCCTGAAAACAATACAGAATCAAAAGACAGCAGTGGTTATATTTTCTACCCTCGACTTATATTCGAGTCAATCCGTTTTTACAATTTTTGGGGGTAAAAATAGGTACATCGACTTATACTGAGATCGACTTATGTTCGAGTATATACGGTATATATGATGGGTTGATTAATTCCTGTGAAGTCTGCAACTGAGTCAATTACTAATAAGACACAAAGCGTTTTTAAAAAAAATGACTACTCCCTTTAAGTCTACTTGTATTATATGTTTGATGTTACATACTATTTTACTTAGGAGTAGGTATTTGTGTATCCCTGCTTAAAAATATTGTCTATAAGAAAGCTAAACACAAATTCTTTATTGAAGAACAGGAGGTAAAGGAGCTGTGTCATACTTCCCATTCTTTAATAAAACGTTCATGATCCAGGAATGAAGTTAAGCAACATACCCGATCTATCGCTCCTCTGCTGCGTCTTCTGACAGGTCCTGACTTAATACTAGAATCCGTCGCTACCTGTAAGAGGACGAGGCAGAGGAGCGAGAGACCGGGTAAGTTGCTTAACTTCATTACCGGCTCCTGAATGTTTTATTGAAGAATGGGAGGTAAGACATAAGCTGGCCATACACTAGGCAGACATTAGATATATATCTCAAATCTATCTAAAGATCACGTTTTACAAGCAGCGTTTTTTTATCATGAAATGTTCCTATCTGGCCCATTCATTTTGTGATCTCAAATTGATTGTATGAAAGAACAGGCTAGATGGATCTAGATAGGTTGGACATCTGTCTAATGTCTTACGTAGTTTATGGGCACCTATAGCTCCTTTACCCACGTTCTTCAAGAGTGAATAGCAAAAAGTGGTTTTAACTACTGGAGATACCCTTTAAAGGGTTAAGTCCAGCCCTAAAACTAAAAATTATGTAACGGATAATTTCCCCCCTTTTAATCTGCAGGATCCCCGCGTATGGTTATCAGATATATCTTGTCAGAGATTTTAGCAGTTTTGATGTGGGATACGTGCATAATATTTTATTCTGTTTGCTAATTATCTGTGTTTATTATATTTATTGTGGCTGGCCAGCCCTATATTTGTCTACATGAGGATTATCTTTACATATTATCTTCCCATTTTTGACTTGTTATATTGGGGATATTTTATATTAAATATATTTTGTATATTATTGATTATTTTTAGTTGCATGTGTCACTAGCACAGTGCCGCTCCTTTTTTATATAAAGTAAATACAATTAAGTACAGCAATATGAGTTAGTCTTATTTTCATTGCGATAAAGACATTAAGAATAACAGGAAGAATTGTAGGATCATTAAAAAGAAAGAGATGCTTTGTAAACAAAGCAGTGTTGTTTAGAATGTCCATTCTTACCCTTCAACCAATTGCTCATCTGTAAGAGGACAAGGCTCTCTGGAATAGGAATAGGGCCATCAACAAACATCATGTAGATGGAATAACAATGATCAAAACAAACAAACAGTTTGCAACAAATGTCTAAATTATTGTTCAAGGAGAGGCAATTAAATTGCAGAATTCCTAATAATTATTATTACAAATACAAATCTGCACAACCTTACATAGTTTTCTAGCAAAACCCCTCTCCAATTTTGTCACATCTTTCAAATAAATATTGGGTAACTTGAGCATGGCCTCTCTCCAAGAAAGTCTAATATGTTAAAAAAAGAAAATTTAACTATTTACCAGGAAGGAACTAAGGAATAACAAAAGACATTCAGGTTCACATTCGGCTCTTGTACTGAACTCTACTGCTCTTTTGTGTGTGAACCCTCCAGGAAGCCAATTTTTTTCTCTCCGTCAGTTTGATTATAAAATTAAAACCTTATTGCACTAATCACAAGTCTATTTTCACACACAACATTAATATTTTAATGGCTAGAATTAAATATACCTTTTGTATTGTATTAATAAAGCACGCTGTAACATAAATGTTTACTTAGCCTTGCCAGAAATGGTGTGAAAAAAATCTAAGAATCACTGATATGTAGGTCAAAGTAACCACAAAAGCGAGAGGCACTTTTCTGTCAGATCACCCCCTAAATAGGGTACATTTTTGAATTTGCGCACAAGTGAAATGAGAAACACAAATCAATACAAATATTCACACAATTATTACAAAATATATATACATTTCCAGTGGAAATATTAAATATATAAAGTGTATTTATTTTGCCACCCAAAGTTCTTATAAATATATATCATAGCATAAGCCACTTTTAAATAAGTAAATCAAAATATTCTTCAGAAAAGTTTAAAATGCCCCTCGGTTTACTCCATATCATACTGAGAGCAATGCTCAATCAACCATGCATGTAGATGAAAACAGCCATGTCTGGCCAGCCATCCTCAGCTTAAGTGTATATGTATTTGTAATGATGGTCTCTGAATAAACAGCAATCACTTAGGACAAATGCCATTCTAAATAAAAAGAACGCAAAAGGAATTAATCCCCCTCATGTAATAAATGTTTACATAGGTATGTTATTATTTGTGTATTTACTCTTTAAATTACAATTAAGCACTTAAAGGGCAGCTGTGGTCTCAAAACAAGTTAGGGTTCAATGAAAGCCTGCAGTATTTCCTTTAAAATGGGCTGACAATCACATCTCAGGCTGGAGCCTGTGAGAAATTACATTGGAGTGAATGTTTAAACTTCCTGCTTCCAGTAGTTTGTGACATCACCTGACCTCTCCCCCACTCGTCCGCCCCAGGGGAGAAGCATGATCAGTTAAGACTTAATGCTGGGGAAATCAGGAAGTACCTGGGGAAGAAAACTGACAGTTTAGAAGGGGAGCCTTTTAATGCAGGCTGAGGCTGCTCACATGACTACAAGCTGGTCACATGGCTGAAAACAGGAAGTGTTCAAGCAGGAAGTAATATTGCTGAAACTTTCCAGCTATAACTTGTCACAAATTTTATGTAGAGATGTGATTTAGGTTTTATTTTGAAGGTACGATGGAAGGCTTTTTATTTTATTCTTACTAGTTTGGAAGAATTCAAGACCACAGTTACCCTTGAAATGGAAGGTCCCCAAACGCTAGACACCTGCGAGACGAATGACCATTTAGACGATAATTGCACGTGTATGCGTTCCCTCGGGCACCGTTCCACCATGGCAGATTGAGGAATCTGGAGTATAACTCTGTAATAAAACCACTTCCATTGCCAAGAAAAATAACACTAAATAGATATCCTTACTTAGAGTCTCCATCTGGATCATCAGTGTTTTCTCCGGCATTATGCAATGCATAGCAACTTCTTGGATTATCTAAATCACAAAAACAAGATGTGGCAAAAATAAGATAAACAACTATAAAACAGACAATCATGGTGGAGCTTAGTGCCTTTGCCATGATAGTAAAATCCTGGAAATGATATTCATTGTACAGACAATCCTTTGTCTGTACTTTCCAATCATTTGGAGTCAGGTAGGGCAAAAGAGTAGGGTGTAAGTAAAGGTTGGACTAGATAGATGTATATCTTTATTCAACCTCAATTACTGTTACTATCTGATACTGTTTTACTGCCACGCCAGATGATCTGCTGAAAGACGAATGGATGGGAAAACTGGATGTCGCCTTGAACCACACAGTACAGTTATGAAGCAGATTCTGAAATTCACTTACTTGTTAGTAATGAATGAGGCTCTAGGTTTCTATGGAAAGGATATCGGAATAGCAACTTATTTCCTCTGCTCCCTGAACTCACTAGGATTACACTGATAGGACTGGTGTTCTCCCCCATTCTCAGGTATGGACATGAAAATAGCTACAAAGAAATATATTGTACTTTTAAAAACAAGCATAAGGTATTAAAAAAATAGGGTTACATAGCAGCATGGACAGGGTAATACAGTTTTTCCAAATACCTGTCAGCAATGTAAATATTGGAAGCAACTTTGTGCAAAAATACAGAAAAGCGCCTACTTTACAGACTTCCCAATCATGTTTGTCATAGGTCCCAACCGTCCCGGTTTCGCAGGGATTGTCCCGTTTTACAGTGACTTTCACGGTGTCCCGGCACATTCATTCAATTCCCGCAATGTCCCTTTAAACCCCGGGATCTTCCAGAGCAAAAAAAAAAGAAAGCCGGAAGTGGATTTGGGCGGGATTTCCTGTTGTCTTCATCCAGTAATGTAAGCCTCTGACTGTGGCGTTTGTGTTCATTACGTATTTCAGCGAGAGATGACAGGAGGGTGTCTCCTTAATCAGTGTTCACCCAGACACCTGGACTAGTAGATGTTCAGAACATATTTCATTTAGAAAGCTGAAGCATAAATGTGGCACAGAAATAGATGTCAGGGGAAAGTGGAAAACACACAAGTACGTTCCAGCTTCTGGATTTTGCACTCTGCAGCCGGCGCCCATTGACGTCACCGCGGCGTGGCGCCGCGACATGACGTCACTGCGTCCCCAGATGTGGAGCTTGATTTACAGTCTGCATTGGTCTCCTGTTCACTATTTGTGACACATTCACCAAATGATAATAAAGCTAAAACATTGTTTACTGGGGTAACCTCAATCTTACTTTATTATTTTATCAAATATTAATAGACAAATGAATACGCTTTATTCTGTATGTGTGGGAGGTCGCACATTTTAACCCTTTTTAGTGCCAGCAGAATTTTCATCCCTCATCATATTTAGTTCAACCAAACTTTACAGTAGGGAAACCCCTAAGAAATAAGAAACATTACAGATATTTTAGCTCAAAATGCCTAATTATCCTGAAATTTTGGGTAAAATCTGTAAAACATTTTTTATGTTATTGTGAGAAAATTAAGATAAACACTAAAATTGTGTGATTCTTTTTTAAAGGGCATATCCACCCCAAAAACTAAAATTTAACCAACTACTGACCCCACTGTGTAGTGTTAAAAAACAGACGTGGCTGCCGTTCTGGCCCCCTGCTTGCAAGTTCCAGCAAGCAGAGGGCAAGTAACAGAGTGCCGGGGATCAAAGGACTGTAAGTACAGTTCTGACACTTTTTTTTACCAAATAAACCTGGTGGTTGGGGTTGGGCTAGGGTGCCCTACAGTATATGAAACTGAAACGTTTTTTAGGGTGGAGATACCCTTTGAAGCATTCTTCCAAATACAACAATGACACACATGTAGGTACCCCACTTTTCCTGCGCAGGACAGCACTGTAAGAAACGCAGTTTCCTGCCCCACGCTCCCGCGCTGTTCCTCCACATCGCAGGCATCCTTGGCTCCTTCTATCATCCTCCGGCCATCTCGTTCAGCCTTCTCCATTGGAGTTCGGGACTTCGCAAATTTCTTCCAAAATGCAAGCTCACGCATTATACCCTGAGCAGGTTTTATTCATATTGGCCTCTTCTGCCATTCTAAGCCATATAGCCAATTGGTCCTTGCCTGATATAGCAATTAGTTTATCTTGCTTGTGGTGTGACTTTGAGTTTTCCATTCCTGACCTTTAGCTTTCACCCTGACCCTGTTTATTAGTTTGCCAATCATAATTAAAGTAAGTTAGAACCTTCCAGACTGGGGTTACATTGACTTGGTTGGAATGCTTTTCATTCATGTGATCACAGTAATTTAAACTAAAACCCCTTTCTTTATAATGTATGCCAGTGTATAATATGATATTGTATGGGGCCCAGGAATGTGCAATGATTATCTTTACCTTGTTTGTAAAGACCAGATCAGTAGCACTTCCGCAAAATGTATTTGTAATTTAGCCTAGGGAGTGCTTCTACAGTTCTTCTATTGTATGTATTTATTAGCAAGCATGGTCAAGCTTCCATGTGGTAATAACACCCCCAACGCGGTCCTTTAATCGGAGGTCCTATGGATTTAATATAAAGCACTGGATAGATGGCCTCTTTCCTTAATTTAAAAAGCCAATGGGCTGGGGAAGTGAAAAAGCACAAGTATGAGAAATCCAAAAGTTTGCTAATCATAAAAGTAAAAAAGTTTAGAAGTTAGGTCCTTCCAGACTGGAGTTACCTTGATGTGGTTTGAAGGGTTTTCATTCATGTGATCACAGTAATGTTTATTAAAACCCCTTTGTTTATAATGTATGCCAGTGTGCAGATAATGATATGTATGTGGCTCAGTAATGTACATTGATTATCTTTTCTTTGTATACCTGTGCTGCCTGTTATGACCTGTGCCTATCCCCGATTTTGCTCTCTCAACCCTCTGTACCTTACTCGGCTGATTGTTTCTTGTGTATTTACTTTGGCTTCATTCCTGACTTCGCTGTTGCTTGTCCTAGTCAGTTCCACGTATCTTGGTCTTCGCCCTATCCTTTGGACTTATCCTGTGCCTTTATCCTGCCCGTTTTGCTCCGGACTTTTCGAGTATTGCCGGCCCCAGCTTAGATTCCTTGACCTTCACAAGTCCATGTGGCAACTGTGCCCAGTGAGGCGCAGAAAGGCTTTCAGCAAAGGGGGGTCTTGTCTATTGGTGAAGAAATTGGTTCTAGATTGGGGTATCTAGGCTGAAGGAATACTCGCTGATCTGAAATATTACAAGCGCTTTCTAGAATTTCATACCAGATTAAAATGTAAGGCTTTCTAACAGTTAACCTAGATTAACTGCCAAGTTATCTAAAATACCACCACAGGATATTTTTAGAAAACTACATACTCCAGGTTTATATTTGTGGTGTAAGTTTTGATCAAAATGCAGATACCGGGACACAGCTGGTCATAAAATTAAAAGTTTTTTCTTCCTATTTCCTTTTTTCCTAAAATGTGAAATCCGGGACAAAATCAAAGGTAAATCAAAACTAAAGCTGAAAGTATGAAACTGACATTATGTAAGGCGTCCGTAGTGACGCGCGGGGGCGTGGAGTCCGGCGTCCAGATCAGGCTTCTGCAGCCTCTCTTCCCAGGCACGTGCGCAGATGTGCACGGGCACGCTCCGACGCATGATGATGACGTGGGGGGGTCCTTCATAAGCCTCCCCACGTGGTGACTTCTTGCTGCCAGTTCAGAATAGTTTGTTCTGTTCTTCAGCTCATTCGATGTGTGATTTGTCTGCCCAGTTTGTTCCTGATTCTTGGCCTCAGTTTCAGTGCATATCATTTCCAGCCAGCACCTGTTTCCAGTTCAGCCTCTGGTATCCATATTATTCCAGCCAACACCTATTTCCAGTCCAGCCTCTGGTATCCATATCATTCCAGCCAGCACCTATTTCCAGTTCAGCCTCTGGTATCCATATCATTCCAGCCAGCACCTATTTCCAGTTCAGCCTCTGGTATCCATATCATTCCAGCCAGCAACTATTTCCAGTTCAGCCTCTGGTATCCATATCATTCCAGCCAGCACCTGTTTCCAGTTCAGCCTCTGGTATCCATATCATTCCAGCCAGCACCTATTTCCAGTTCAGCCTCTTGGATCCTTATCATTCAGTCAGTACCTGTTTCCAGTTCAGCTTCTGGTATCCATATCATTCCAACTAGCACCTGTTTCCAGTTCAGTCTCTGGGATCCTTATCATTCAGTCAGTACCTGTTTCCAGTTCAGCTTCTGGTATCTTACTACCAGGTGGTGTTAACCTCAGTGCTCTGCCTGCGCTTATACCTGTTCTCTTTTACCAACTGCCTCTCTACACTGCGGGTTGGTTTCTGTGGACCTTGATCTGGAACCGCAACCTGTTGTCTGTCTTGCCGCACAACATCCCACCATCAGAGGCTCTGGAGAAGACCGACAGACACTTAGACTCTGCGTCCAGTGAGAGGTTTGCAGGGGCTCTCCCTGAAGATTCGCAACACATTATTATGAAAGCTTAAAGGAATAGTTCACTTACAAATTGAACTATTCCTTTAATGTATTGATTGAAGCCCGTGAGGTTAAGGAGCTATGCCTTACCTCCCGTTCTTCAATCAATAACTCAGGAGCCAGGGCCGAAGGTAAGTATATTTACCTTTTATGTGATTCACCACTAAAGAACTCCAAATCCCTGACCACTTCCTGGTTCTAATTCTCGTTTGTGTGCATACTTAACTTCAGCCCTGGCTCCTGAGTTATTGATTGAAGAACGGGAGGTAAGGCATAGCTCCTTAACCTCTCTGACATTAATCAATACATTAAAGAAGTAAACTATTCGTTTAACCTCTTATAAATAAAACTGAATGCCACATACATTGATGGAAATAGTGACATGGCCACTAACTAACCCTATATGGGGGGAAAAATCTAACTGTTCTGTATTTTCAACAGCTTTCAATTTTTAAAACTAAACTCAAAGAAATAAGAATAAAGATGAATCAAGGTCTTACCCAAATCCACTTGACATGTTCTGAATCAAATGGTATGCCATATTCATATGTGTACATACAGTCACTAATTAAACCTAAATAGGGCCAATAAATAAACGCAATTACAAAAAAAAAAATCTAACTGCTTTATATTTTTCAGAAAAAGCCCATCATCAAAAATGCCATTTTAGATGTTGAATCAGCCCAACTTATGCCTTCCCATATGGACAGTTTATCCGTTTGTGACGCATTTGTCACTACTGGGACACCATTCAAACACAAGCCATATCCCTATGGGACACACTATACGAGAGAGGCTATGACATTCCGACCATAAAATGTGTATAAGACAAAGCAGTCCTTCTGAGTCGAACAACCCTTCTAAGTAATAAACAGACTAATAAAAAACAATACGTAAGAAACAGAATAATATGCCGTATTTTGTGAGCACATACACAAGTGGGAGCGGTATGGTTAATAAAATTAATAAGAAACACTGGAATATACTAAAGGCTGTTCTCAAACTTACAGATGTATTGGAGGATTCCCCCAAGTTCTCCTATAGTAAGGGTAGGAATATTAGAGCCAGATGTGGACAGAAAAGATTAATGGAGCATATTAATGCTACTAGGAGGGGAGACAAAAGTTTGGCTATATCAACTCATTCTTCTTATAGAAGAATGTTAGGGTCCTTATGTATAAACTGCTTTTTGGATTAAAACATCTATTATGAAATAAACACACATTCCATTTATTGTTATTATTATGGATTAATATAGCTCCAAACATCTTAATAGTTTATATATTTTAATAGTTAATACCTAGTGTTTGTATTTAATATGTAACCCTCCTTTATACTGTGCATGTGTCCTGCCCTAGCATAAGTTCTGCTTCAGACTGTGACTCTCATCCTGTGTTTCATATCCTGTTTAAAAACAAGGAATGTTACTGGTATTGATGCATTGATGCATAAAGTGGAGTTTTTTTTAAAAATAACAAATGGGCCATAGACAGGGAAACCTACAAAAAAACACTGAGGATTACCGTTGGGAGGTACAATTTAAAAGAAGGGAATGGTCCTACATTAGGGGAGGGGCAAGGTGATCTCATAGGTGTATGCCGCTATTTGTGTGAATAGGAAATGTATGAGTAAAACATCAAGAAGGTTTGTTAAAATTTTTTTAGAGGAAAGCAAAGGCAGATTAAATCGCAAAGGTTAGAAAAGTTCCTAGGGGAACTCTAGGAAAAGGGCAGATAAAACAAAGAAGTCTCAGATCAGATGTAAAGGCTTGCAGATTTAAAGTAGGAGAGGCAAGAGAGTGGACAGAGGAGTGGAAGCAAATTGGAATGAGAATGGACAACAATAGAAATTAAATAGAAAAGTAGATCATAATACGGAAAAAGGTAAAAAAAAGCGCATGTCGAGGTAAAAGAAAACAGAAGGTGAACGGAAAATAATATTGGAGACAGCAGAATAGAAAGAAAGTTCACTAATGAAAATAAAACAAAAAGGGGAAAAAGGTATGGAAACACAATTGAGAAAATATAATAATAAATCCCGCGTAAAAAAAGAAGCTGGAAGAAAGAATGAATGGAGGAAATTGACCCGGCTGTGCAAGCATTGCAAGAGATACTCCCGCAGTTGCCACAAGCCTATACAACAGGCTGCACGTCTGTGTGCACGTAATTATTTAATTCCAGCTGATAGCAGTTATTAAAAACTTACACGAGGATGAGATTCACTCAGAGCCATGCAGCCTCTGGTAAATATCTTCCGGGAAATTTGCCCACAGTGCGTGGGGCTCTGTGTGAATCTCCCTGTAGTGTATGGGCACCTTTATTCTCGGGGCACAATCTATCAACCAGATATATATTCATGTGGAAATGTTTTTAAGGCCAACAAACAAAACTAATCTATGTAGCACAGTATTAAAAGCTTGTATGGTGCCCATACACTGTACTTTAACTTCCGATGTTTCTACAATGTTTCTCCCAATTCTTTTTTGTGTTCGACTTGCTATCGCAAAATGGGTGGGCCAGGTGGCAATGTTGCAGGAACATGTTTAGAAACAAATGTCTAATCTTTTCAATGTCTGCCTAGTGTATGGGCAGCATTAGGCTGCTCAGCAAAATAGCCATTACATAATCTCCCTGTTGGTATCTGATTGAAAAAATGGTCTTAAATTCCATCCATTTGACATAAGGGGACTATAAGAGGGATTGCTCATGGTCTTTACTAATTGATCCAACTTTTAATGAAATTTTGTTTCTACTTTTTAGTATAACTAACAGTGGAAGAGCTACAGGCTCTTAAATAACTAGACCAGCCAGTCAAACCCTGGCAACTTAAATCACTGAGCCTTAGGCCAAGCTATCCGGGCTAGTCAGCGCACTATGGGGCAGATGTTATATAGGCATTTTTGCTTGAAATTAGTCCAAAACCCTTAGCATGGGTTTTGAACTACTTTCGCACTGGCCATGCCATTTCCAATACATTTTGGAAAAAGCGCGGCATAGCCAATTTAGTAATGGCTAATTTAAGATTAGCGCAACAAATAATGACGTTACCACTCTGGCATACGGACCCAATGCAGAACAGAAAAGGTTGCGTCTTACCTGCCCGGGATCCCACGATGCAGTAAGTCTTGCAAGAGACAGGTAAGATGCAACTCTTTTTTTCTGCATCAGCCCGTAAATCTCAGCCAACTAAGCACAGGCCTGCTCATGCCTGTTCAACCTGTTGATCTGCCATTCCAGTAAAGGTCAAAAGGGCAATAGACCGAAAGTAGCCTTAACTTTAAGGAGAAGGTAGCGCCAAACCCCCACCACCCAAAAAAATGCACAAATGAGTTATTCGCCAGGTATTATAGTAAAAATACAACAATCTAAATTTCATACACAAACAAGTGTATCATTTGTATTGGAACTGCTTACACTGCTATCAGGATGCGGTTTATTAAGGTTTACTGACGACATAAAAGCAATACAGGAACACAGGATCTATCACTAAATGACTATAATTTAGTTATTGGTAGAATATCTGAAAATAAAAATTATATAAATTTTGACATATAATGATTATTTAGCATTTACTTAATTCTGGTTGATTTTTAAGCTGAAATCGTCTGTTTTGTTAATATAGCAAATTGTCCCTGGAATAACTGCACAAAGCAAGCACTTTACTTAACCTGATAATCAGGGAGATAAGTTTGGGTGGTGTTTGAAACTGACCAATGATTCTGGAAAGCTGTCAGGTTTCACTGACCCTTCCTGTATATAACCCCAGTTACCCAAGGCATATCATATGCAATTTTAGCTTTCTATTTGAAGCTAAATAACAATACAATCAACACAAGGAAGATGATGCTCTCTGATGCTGAGAAGGCTGCAGTTCAGTCCCTTTGGTCAAAAGCATCTGGAAATGTGAATGCCATTGGTGCTGAAGCTTTGGAAAGGTAATAGCCTAGCATTTTTCAGCTTAACTACTCTTGTGATGCTCATTCCAAAAAATGTTTAGCAAAGAGGAAAACAGAACTGTAAAATGTCTCTAAGAGAATGTTTAGTTTATATTTCATTTTAAATAACAGTTTCAATCATAATTACTCTACAGACAGAATGCTTGACAGTAGCTGATCTGCCTGTTCTGCTCTATAAAGAGGGGAATGGTGACTGAGCAGAATAACCCTATAGTGGGGGAGAGAACAAAGCACATTTAGCAATCTGGCACAGTATATTGATAAAGGATGTCAGGTGATACATACTATATTGTCAGACAAAACACATATCTTTGTGTACAGAGATGTAATATTTGCTTCCTTTGATGTATTTTAGCAAATTGAATTAATAATTATATGTTTTGTTTAAGCATTTTAGTTAACTGGAAGTTTCTAACAGATATATCAGCATTTTCCCCTTAACTTTGCCTTTTACTGGGTGATTATCAAACAAAAGTTTGGAAGATGGGATTGTTTTTGTCTTTGTTATATTTTCAAGTTGTTTAAAAGCTTCTCAAACATTTAACTAGAAATAGCATTTAACTAGAAGAACTGAAATATTTAGCAATAAGACAATGGTTTATGAGTTTGTTCATTGATAAATTCATTGGTATATTTTCAGGTTGTTTGAGAGCTTCCCCCAGACAAAGACTTACTTCAGTCATTTTGACCTCAGTCATGGGTCTCATGATCTCCAAGTTCATGGAGGAAAGGTTCTTGGTGCCATTGGAGAAGCCACTAAGCATCTTGACAACTTGGAATCAGCTCTGTCCAAACTGAGTGACCTGCATGCATACAATCTGAGAGTGGATCCAGGAAACTTTAATGTGAGGCAAATTACTACACAAGAACCTATAATTATTACACAATAATTATACTTATTACATAATTACCTATAATTATTACACAATAATCTATAATTATTACACAATAACCTATGATTATTACACAATCTATAATTATTACACAATAAACTATAATTATTACACAATCTATAATTATTACACAATAACCTATGATTATTACACAATCTATAATTATTACACAATAACCTATAATTATTACACAATATTAATTTTAAAAATGGAAACATTTGAATGTGGGTAAAATAGCAATATTCATTGACACTACATTGTCATTCTTTTTTTGCAGTTGCTGTCTCATGCTATCCAGGTTACATTTGCCTCTCACTTCTGCACTGAATTTGATGCAACAGCCCAAGCAGCTTGGGACAAGTTCCTCTCCTACATCTCTGCTGTTCTCACTTCTAAATACAGATAAATCTAATGACAAAAAATAAATTTTGTCAAGGAGAGAAATATAAGCTTAAATTTGAATAAAACTGTTCTCTTGCAAATTGCCTTTTGTGTTTTTATTAAGAAAAAAAATGAAGAGCAATATATAAATGAAATGTGCAATACAGTGTAAAAATATTGTTTAAATTTAAAGTTGAAATTTACGTAAAGGCAGAAAATCTCTTCTCAATTTAGGTAGCTCAGGTGTTGTCCCCCCTGGATGGATCTATCTGTTTGAAAGCTACAATGGCCAATATTCCCACAGAGAGCAGCCAGGGAAATGCTGGGCTTATGCTAGAATAGCATAATGAATGCTGGGATAGCTATTAAACATATAGAAGGCTGTTCATCCCCGTTGTAGCTAATTTTAAGAGTGCATAATTTATTTTATATTTTGTATGGTTCCTCTGTTACAGCTTCTACTACTTACCATGGTGATATCGGTTCTTGTTTATATTCAAAACAATGCACTAACAAAGACCACTTTGTTTGATGCTCCTATGTGGATAGTGTGAACCAGGCTGTTTTATGGAAAGTGCATTCCATAATAGCATTATTCTCAGTACAAAAGGCATAGGCGCAAAATGTGAGCAATGCAATTTGCTGTGATTGCATCTGCTTTGCACATCGCATGGACACCGTGATTACATGGTAATGGCCCACTATCTGCACTATGGTGACTACACACACAATCACCATTTTTTCGCATGCGTTGTCATTTAACCTAATTTATCTTTCAATAATCTTTATTTTTTTACACAATAAAATAAATATATGAACATGCTGGACATTATTTAGGTACAAATATGTAACTTACAGCCTCATTTCCCAAGAGTCGCTGCTCCTTTTTTTGGAATTAAAGTCACGCTAGCGGCTTTGCTATCGGTACGCGTGACTAACTCCTATATTCAACATTAGTCAACTTAAAAAGAACATTCAAAATATTTTATCCATTGAGCAGAAAGAAAATAAGATGGACCAAATCATTCTTTTACAACCAAATAAATAAATCAGACAAAACCACTTGCAGCTATGTTAAAAAGTAAAGCGTAGGTTCCATCAGCTTACCAAGGCCGAATTACCACAGACCCAAATAAGGTATATCACTTATTTCATCAATACTACTCTACCCTATATCCAGTCCCCCCTAGCCCCCCCAGGAAAGGCCACATAACACACTTTCTCTATATTCGAACATCATCTCCCACGAATATTGGCCATCTCTCATTAAATCTTTTAAAACCATAAAGCCCCAGGACCTGACGGACTTACTACAAAAAAAATCCAAAAAACACTAAAGACATATCTAGAGAGACTACAATAATCATATCTGGCCATAGTAAAAAAATGAAAGGAAGCATGGATATAAATGGCACACTAGAACACAATCATGGTAGTGTCAAAAAAATATAACTTTTATGAGAGCCAGTTGAAATATATTTGAAAATCAACAAAGTGCATGATTACACTCATGAGAAAAAGTTAAAACATCCCATACATCCCTAAACCTATTAGCAATATACCGTATAATTGAACCTATAAAGTGATTGTAACGCTCTGGATCCCCTCTATTCCTTCAGTCCGAATACCCCATCTACAACCACTATCTTCGCCAATAGACAAGCCCCGTTTGCCGGGAGGCTAGATGCGCCTCACCGAACACGGTTGCCCCCTGGACTTAGAGTGCAAGGTATCCGAACTGAGGCCGGGAATATGAGAGAAGTCCGAGACGAAACTGACAGACAAGGCACACGGAGAGATACAAAGGTCAGAGACCAAAAATACATGGTACAGATAAGGAGCAGGCAAAAGCCGGGTCAGGAACAGAGCAATAGGTCAGAACCAGAAGTCAGGCCGCCAGGCAACGGTACAGAGATTAGGCAAAAGCGTAGTCAGGGACAGAGCAGAGGTCAGGACAGGCATTACGGATCAGCAGTCTAAATAACAGGCACAGTAGGTAACAGAAATCTCAGAGAAAGCACACCACGAGCAAGGTAGTAAACTAAAACCGCTATAACCGGGCGGGGATACTAAGGGCTGATGGGTATAATAATGCAGAGGGACCAATGGGGAAAGGAGGACAGAGATATTGTGAAGGGGATAGGAAGTTTTAAAACTTAACAACCCTCCTCCATCCAATGGGAAAGCTGGAGGGGCGGAGGAAGTAGGAAGTGGTGAATGACAAACTAACTAACCCTCCTCCGACCAACTGATGATTTAGAGAGCGGAGGAGGTATGCAGCAGTGCCTGTGCGCGTTCCACACAGCACTGGGGGCAGGCCGGCCCGGATGCGCAAGCACGAACGGACTGCGCTCGACGAAAAGAACTTGGACGCGTGACGTCACCACGACCGCGCGGAACCTGAGGAGAGACGCCGCGGAATCCCTGAGCAGGTAAGCCCATTGTTACATTACCCCCCCCCCCCCCCCCCTTGAGAGGGGCCTCTGGACCCTTCAGTTTTCTCAGGAAAATCATTGTGGAATTTTTTTAATTAAGTCTTTAGCATGAATGTTTCGAACAGGGACCCAAGATCTTCTTTCTCCAGGACCATAGCCTTTCCAGTCCACAAGGTATTGAGAGAATTTTAAACATACTGGGAATCTAGACTCTTGTCTATCTCGTATTCATAGGTTCACCTGAACTTCTACAAAGGTGGAGGAGCATCCAAAATTTCAGCATTGTTGGGCTGGCTTGAGTAAGGACACATGAAAGGGTTGTTACTTTTTTTTGAAAGAGTTAGGTAACGTTCCTTATAGGTCACCCTATTGATCTGTTGTTCAATAGGGTAAGGACCAATGAACTTAGGACCTAATTTACGGAAGCTTGGCGTAGCGGAATATTACAAGTGGACACCCATACCAAATCTCCAGGAAAAAAACTAGTTCTACAGAACGATGACAATCAGAATATTTTTTTCTGACGACTGGTTGCTTGTTTAAGATTAGAGATACTTGGTTCCACATTGTAGTTATCTGATTGAGCAAATCTTCCAGAACTGGTAAGACTGAAGATGATCTGAAAAAGAAAAAACTTAGGATTCATGCCATAATTGCAGAAAAGTGAAACTTGAGGATTACCGCATTGTTAGAGCAAACTTGTTGTTCGGCAATAAAACTCTGAATACTGTCTAAATTGTCGTTTTCATTGGTTTCAGGATAGAACCCGAGGAAAAAAGAGAGAAATACATAAACGTCACAAAAGAATGCCAAAATCGTGAAATGAACTGGACTCCCCTGTCCAAACAGGACAGGGGACACCGTGTAATTGAAATATTTGAATGATAAATAATTGAGACAGCTCCTCAGCAGAGGTAACTTAACTAAAGGAACGAAATGTGGCATCTTACTGACCTGTCCACTACTACCCAGATTACAGTATACCCATCCGATTTGGGTAGATCTCACCACAAAATCCATGGATATATGAGTCCATGGCTTTTCAGGAATAGGGAGAGGCAAGAGAGTAGCACTACGGGCTGATTTACTACGGGCACACACAGGACATGCCTTGACATAGGCTTTAGAATGTTCCACCATGGAAGGCCACCAATGTCCCTCGATAATAATGACAAGGTTTTAGTTTCTTCTCCAAGGTGTCCGGATAGTTTTGGAATCGTGAAACTGTTTCAATACTTGTAAACGAAAAACAGTGGAACAAACAGACAAGAATCAGGTTTACCTGGGGAACATCTACCTGAAGAGGAGTCAGAGTTCAGACTAATTAGAAATTATTATCATTGGTTAAAGCACCTAAGATATGATGAGGGAGATGATAGGCAAGGGAACTTTAGTGGGCAAAGACTCTGGTTCATGAAACTACGGGATAAAGAGTCGGCCTTGACGTTTTTTTGAACCTGGTCTATAAGTAATACTAAAGGTAAACCTGAAGAGAAAAGTGCCCACGGGCTTGTCTTGGAATTTAACCTTTTGGCATTTTCCTATATATTCTAGGTTTTTTGTGGTCAGTGTAGACCGTAATGGGGTGTAGTGCCCCTTCTTACCAGTGTCTCCCATTCCTTTAAGGCTAATTTTAATAGCCAATAACTCCCGATTCCCTATATCATAATTCCTCTCTCTGCAGAGGAGTATTTTTTGGGAATAAAATGCGCAGGATGAAGACGTTCTGGGGAGCCTGAATACTGAGAGAGCACAGCCTCTACTCCTACTTCTGAAGCGTCTACTTCAACAACAAAAGGCAAATTAATATTAGTATATGTTAAAATAGGAGCTGAACAAAAGGCTTTTTAGAGTCTCAAACCCAGAAGAGCTTCTTCTGGCCAATTCGTAACATCTACCCATTTCTTGGTCATGTTGTAAAGAGAAACTATAGAAGAGAAATTTTTAATGAATTTACGATAAAGTTAGAAAATCCTAGAAATCATTGGGAAATGATGGGAAATCTGGAGGGGCGGAGGAATGGAAGTGGGTGAATGAACAAACTAATTTACCCTCCTCCGACAACTGATGATTTAGAGGAGCGGAGGAGGTATGCGTCCGCACAGCACTGGAGGCAGGCCCGGTCGGATGCGCGAGGGTCAGCAGTGAAGCATAGACCTGTGTATAATACCCCCGGGTCCGGTAAAGATGCTATGGAGGGATCATTGGCAATTAAAACTATCCGCCAGGCGTTTCGTCTGCAGCTGCGCATGTGACGTGTGTCATCATACAGTGACCATGCCTCTTTAATACAGATATCACGTAAACACGTGATTCCGCCAATTAACGCCATGACTATCGCAGCCCTCTTGGAACAGGGAAATGCTGTACTGCTTATTGTTGCCTAAGCCATATAGCGAACCTATACAGTGGTCCATACACATATAATATATGCATCACATGAGATGAATGCATTTACTTATATATACTTATTATATTTACTTTACTAATAACTTGACAATAATAAATAAAAGTTAAGTATCGATACATATTATTCAAATTTTGGTGCCAAATGCACTTTGTAAGTTAAGTATCCATAGTTGCCAAACTGGTAACACAGTAAATCCGTGTGCTGACTCAGCATAGTCCTGAAAAAACACGATGAATGTCAGTACGTGTTTTATGGGAACCGCAGTAATCTTGTTTTAAATATCTCCAAGGAGCAAACTAAGGGTAAGTATCCATGCCGTAGCCAAATTGGCAAAAAAGCATCACAATGGGTACTTGTGTGCTTACTGACAATACCAATGTCCTTGCTCAGTATATTGTTCTGCAAAACAAGGTAGGTATCGATACGTAGTATATAAGTTTCTCAGTGATCATATGTGGTATCTCCAGTGAGAAGCTAAAGGATAAATATTCATGAGGTGGCCAAATTGGCAAAAATTAAGTCTCATTTTTCTTCTTTGTATTTGAATCATCGTAATATGTTTTTTGATTCCTGACTGAATCTTTAATGGTTAATGGTGAGACGAAGTCACAATGACCAGATACCTCCTTTCCAACCAATTGTATGTTTTTACTATATAGGATCTTTAGGGGACTCAATCATAAATGTGTGATGTCAGACACGATCATCACTTAGTGACGCCAATAAATACCATGTATCTCTTGAGACCTCCCAACTGTGAAACGTCTAGTGAGGAGAAGGGATCCAATTATAATCCGTGCTAAATCAAGAGGATGGATCCTATACAAAGGGTATTAAGTCCAGATCTTCATTCAGACCTATGAAGAACTGGACTTATACTAACAGTAGACAAATTATAAATCCAACTTGCTTCCTTTTGTAATAAAAACTTTCTTGTATCTCCCCCTCTAATATTGAACTATACATGGTCAATAACTTGGCATTTTAGAACTTTAGTGGACCCTGATGTACCATAGCGAAATGCTCTGCTACACTGCTGGCACTCTTCCCTATGCCCAAATCCCATCTCGCTGATGTTATTAGATAGGTGAGATGACAGTCTTTCTTTAATTTTCTGACCTGTCATACCCACATAACTTTTAAGGCAGGGGCAAGTTAAAAGATACACAACATTAGTGGAATTGCAGTTATAATAGTTGTTAATATTAAAAACTTTGTCGCCCATACTATTGTAAAATACACTTTCTGATTTAATGTACAAACAAAATTTACAATTACCCCATTTGAAAATGTCCTTCAATTTTTGGCCACCCCCACTAGATCTGGTTAATCTTTTAAAAGGAATGCTAGTTAGAACATCAGAGAAATTTTTACCTCTTCTAGCAGTAAGTTGAGGTGATTCTGAACATATTGTGGTAGGTGAAATCATTTAACAATATCTGCTATTTATCATTAGTAGTTATGAATCTCAACACATTATCACTGTCGGATCCTAGGTGTTAACAAGATGTTTGGTGTTACTTCTCTGCCTCTTTTCTGCATTTTTTCAAGAGCTTTTTTGGGTAACCCCTAGCTTTAAATCTTTGTTCTAGGTCCATAGTTGCTGTCTTGAAATCCACTAAATCTGAGCAATTCCTCCGAGAAATTGTCCCTTCGGGATCCCTTTAAGTAAAGATGGTGGATGACGCTGAATACTTAACAGTGTATTAGGGGCTGTAGGCTTCCTATAGAGTTTGTTTTTAACCTCCCTCTGTCAATTTCCACGTAAGGTCTAAGAAGAAAAGTTCTCATTGAAGTAAGTATATGTTAAAAAGATGTTATTTGAGTTAGAATTTAAAATTGACATATATTCTTTTAAAAGTGTAACGGGTCCCTTCCAAATAAAAAAGATATCATCTATAACCTGACCCATAATGCTACATATTGATTATATTATGTAGATTCATCCCAAGGGCAATTTCATGCTCCCTCCAACCTAGAAAAAGGTTGGCGTAGGTCGGTGCACATTTGGCACCCATAGCAGTGCCCCTTATTTGAAGATAAAACTTGTAGTCGAAAATGAAGAAGTTATGGGTTAATGCAAACTCCAATAATATTAATAGGAGCTTATGCCTAGCTCCATTGCCTATGTTCCATTGATAAAAAGTATTAACACAGCATTGAGGCCGTCAGTGTGTTTAATATTAGTGTATAATGATTTGACATCGCATGTCCACTATCACGGAGTCCTCATCCAGACAATGGGGCATTTTTATAAGAAAACGATTGTTAGCGCAAAAAAATTACCGCCGCACATCGCGGCCCGAAAATAGCGCTATCGCCGTATTTATAACGTTCTGGAAATTTCTGAAATCTGATTGTTAATGTAAAGCAAGTATTAAAAATTGACCATCAGAAACGGGTTATGGATTTCTGCAAACCTATATAAGAGAGCTTTCCGCCGCGGAACTCAGATGCCATCGCAGTAGATGGCTGAAGAAAGAAGAAAGAAGCGGCTGGCACATCGGCTCCGCTGAGGCCGGCGGTGCCAGCGGGCACTGTCGGCCGCAGTGAGTCCTCCGGCATCGGCGACCTGAGTGGGGTTTGGTGTCGCCAGCCCGAAGACGTCGCCCAAGGGCTCTTTTAAGAGCCGCACTGGGGGTCCCGGTTCGAGCTGCGGGACCCCCGCCAAGGCACTTATCAGTGCCGCAGGGCACTTGTCAGTGCCGCAAGGCCCTACAAGGGCCGGGAGGGGGTCCTGTTTCGAGCTGCGGGACCCCTAAGCCCCAAAGGGCTCTTGTTAGAGCCGCAAGGGCACTTGTAAGTGCCGCAAACCCTTATAAGGGCCGGGAAGGGGGGTCCCGGTTCGAGCTGCGGGACCCCTTAAGCCCCAAAAGGCTCTTGTCAGAGCCGCAAGGCACTTGTAAGTGCCCGAAGGCCCTTATAAGGGCCGGGAGGGGGGGTCCCGGTTCGAGCTGCGGGACCCCCTAAGCCCCAAAAGGCCCTTCTCAGGGCCCCGCCGGAGGAGCCTCCACCCCTCCCAGCGGCTCCCTCCCTTCCCCTCCCGGAGCGGCCGGGGCGGGGAGTTTGGGGGTTGCCGGGGAGGGGGTGCGCGGCGGGTGGTCGCGACCCCCTGCTGCGGCCCCTTCCCGGCAGCCCCTCCTAATCTCCCGTTCCGAGATTGCCGCGAACGGGGAACGGTTTGGAAGGGGCTGCTGGGAAGCGGCGGCGGGTGGTCGCCGCTGCCGCCGCGGGGGTGGGCGGGGTGGGCGTTGTCTCCCGGGCGGGTGCGACCACCGCCGCGGGTTGCCTCCCATCCCCGCCGCGGGAGGTTAGTATCGCGCCCGCGGAGGTTAGTATCGGCTGACTTCGCCACCTTCAAGGTGGCGAAGTAAAACAGCCGATACTACCCGAGCGAAACCAGTACCCGCCACTTTATAAATAGAAGCGGCGGTAACAGGTAATTATCGGCGCGAAAGTTAACCTTCGTTAACTTTTCGCGGCCTTTTTCGGACTTTTATAAATCGCGGTAAACGCGATTTATGCGTTAATGTCCGCGAAAACGGCCGCGAAAGGTTAACGAACCTTTATAATATGCCCCAATGTCTTGAATTTTTAAAATAAAGTCAGACGTATCACGTATAAGACTCGAGTGAAGTGACATGCGGTTGCAAATGAGCATCGATAAA
Organism: Hymenochirus boettgeri; assembly: GCA_019447015.1. Classification (NCBI taxonomy): domain Eukaryota; kingdom Metazoa; phylum Chordata; class Amphibia; order Anura; family Pipidae; genus Hymenochirus; species Hymenochirus boettgeri. Next base: position 67,242,238 of record CM033477.1, read on the forward strand.
TTCACAGGATGGTTCTAATATTCCCCCAATACCTGAAATTATCGGGCGGCCTGGTGGGTTGTTAACGTCCTTGTGATCTTGGGAATCAAGTATAAAGTGGGAACCTTAGGAAACTGTATGGTTAAGAACGCACTCTCTTTCTATGTTATACTTCCTTCCTCAATGGCATCGCCCAGGGCAGCCTGGTGGGTTGTTAATGTCATTGTGAATCTTGGGAATCAAGTATAAAGTGGGAACCTTAGGAAACTGTACGGTTAAGAACGCACTCTTTCTGTGTTATACTTCCTTCCTCAATGGCATCGTCCAATATGCATCAGACGCCTCTGGAATGTTTTTGTGGGGTTGAGGGGAGTAATCTATAGTTATCTTTTTACTCAGTTGTTTTAATGCTTCTTTAAAATATTGTTCTTCCCCCCATAATACAATTATTACTCCATTGTCTGATTTGCGGATAATTACATCCTGTAGCTGTGATAATTCTCTCAAGGCTATTCTTTCAGTATACGTAAGGTTGCTGTGTTTGAAGCATTCCAAAGAACGAATCCCCTCCATGGTACTTTGTAAAAATTCTGCAACCCTGGGAAAGTGGAAAATGGAGGTGTTAACACAGACTTTTTCTTAAATGTTGATGTTTTTACCTTCTTATCATTGGATATATTCCCAACATTATTTTCCTCCTTACCTATCAGTTGTATTAATTCAACTAAAGGTTCCAGAGTGATATTTTCCTTTTCTAAATGTAGGCCTCTTCCGAAGAAAGCTTTTAATGCTAGTTTCCTACAGAAGAGAAACAAATCTTTGGTAAACGTGAATGAATCAAAGTCTCCTGTGGGGGAAAAGGACAATCCTTTTTCCAATACTGACCTTTGGGTTTCTGTTAGAGTATGGTGGGTGAGGTTAATAATTCTGAATAGCCCTTCACATGGATGTGGCTATTTCTGTTGCTGGCTTCTCAGCCTTTGTCCTATGCTCCCCCTCCGTATTTTGTGCGATCTTCTAAAAAACCCTGGTCTGTATCACTTGAATCTGCCTTTGTAGCACTGAGTTGATCATTGTTATGTTATCTGATTTTTTTTGTTTTATTTTTACTTTGCTGTTACCCTTAGGGATGAATTTACCACCTTTGGCATTTTTTCTATGTTTCCCCCTATACACTTGGTCCATTGCAAGTCATTTTATCTCTATCCAATTTTGTTTTTTTGGATGCAATAATATCTTTTTCAATCACCTGTAAATCTGATTTGAGTTTTACTTCAAAATCATTCATCTCTTTGTTTGTGATTTTGTGTAGACAGAGTTTACTGGACTTATTCAATTTCCTTTTTACATTTTTCAAGCAGGTTTTTTCGTGCTTAATTAACACATGCATCAACTTATGAAACAATCAGACAAACTGGTTTCCCATTCTTCCTTAAGTTCCACTGTTGGTTCCCATGCAGGTAAATTTGTGATCTCACCACCTCTAGGAATTAAATTAAGGGTATGACCCTTAATTAACATTTTTAGTAATAATAGTAAATGTGCCCCCAGCCCCAACCGCTAAATAATTTTCTTAGAAAGTCCCCAGATAGTTACTTACCATGCCTCGCTCCTTCCCACACTCCCGGCCCTCTGCTTGCACGGAAATGTACCGTATATACTCGAGTATAAGTCGAGGTTTTTAGGCTTTGAAAAGCCTAAAAATCCTACCTCGACTTATACTCGAGTCACTAACCTGAAATCCTTCAGCCGCTCGCTTCCTCTCTTTCCGCATCCCACGGTGCAGTGTCTGACGTCAGTACTCGCGCCGGTCATACCCGGCGCCGAGTAGTGACGTCAGCGCCTGAACTGTGGATGCGAGAGGAACGTGGGACTGCAGGATTTCAGGTTAGTGTTGGAGAAATAAAGCAGCAATCTGGCATAATGCACTTGAGAGCTGATGTCAGGGCTAGGGCTAAAGGACAATAAATCATGATCAGAAAAAAGATTTCACAATAGAGCATAAGTCTACTCTGCTTTTCACTAGGACAAATAACTACCAGTACAGGCATATGACAAGGATTTATTCATAAAAAGGATTTTATTTTAATTCTCAAGTGTCACAGTGTCCTAAGCGAGCAAGTGATATACTGTAGTATTTGTAGGATCTTACCTTTTACATAGTAAATTAAAATCAGAGCTAGTATTATTAGAATGAGGGCAGTTGTTGGTCATTTTCTCTACCCTCGACTTATACTCGAGTCAATCATGTTTTACTCTCATTTTTCAGGTCAAAATAGGTACCTCGACTTATACTCGGGTCGACTTATACTCAAGTATATATGGTAAGCAGGGGCTGGACCGGCAGAACTCTGTGATTGGCTGCGATCAGGCAATCACGGACGTGGCTGCCGGCTTCTCAGTGCGGCGAATGAGTGAGGCATGGTAAGTAACTATCTGGGGACTTTCTAAGAAATATTATAGCGGTTGGGCTGGGGGCACTTTACTATTTATAAATAAAGGGATTTACGCTAGGGGGGGGGAACCAGAGCGGGTGGAAGGGAGGGGAAGAAGTGCTGCACGTGCGCATGGCAAAATTCTCCTGGAGGGGAGACAGAGGCAGATCCTATATGGACTCTGCTATCCTCCTGGTGGGCAGTTTTTTGGACTTTGGGGGGGATTACTGGAAAACCACTTGAAGCTGGGATGTAAGGTAAGGATTTTATTGCACTACACATGGGGCCAGTAGTGGGGGGAATTATAGGTTTGGGGGTGGACATGCCCTTTAATGATATATATTGTTCCAAACTTGATATATTCCACCAAAGTCGTGAGTATTTCACATGTAGTTCCTTAAGTTGTCTAGTTAAGATTCTAGACTCATTAGGGGGTTGAGATCCACAAGCGTCACCTGCATCATCAAATAGATATTGACCTATCCTATCTTTGTTAAAAGTGATAGTTCACACGTCATGTTGTATTATAATAAAGGTAAAATCTGTGCATTAACTAACCAGGAAAATATATAGGAGCCCCTATACAGAAAATCAATTACAAACAGAATTGGTTAGGCACCACATACTAAATATTGGATTTAACTAAGCTCATACCCTTGAAAGTTCTACAGGTGCAGCATCTATGAAAAATCTACAATAGTAAAAATGAAGCATGGATATAAATGGGCACACTGAACACAATCATGGGCAGTGCCAAAAAAATATAACTTTTATTAGAGCCAGTTAAAAATATTTGAAAATCATAAAGTGCATGATTACAATCAGAGAAAAAAATTAAACATCTCATACTTCCCATAAACCTATTAGCAATATACCGGTATATTGAACCTATAAAGTGCTATTGCAAAAACAATGGATCAACCCCTAGGTACTTACAAATACATGATTTAGGCAGTGTCAGCAGTTAAGCATAGACCTGTGTATAAGCAAAGTATACATACCCAGGGTCCGGTAAAGATGCTAGGGAGGATCATGGCAATTAAAATGATCCGCCCGACGCGTTTTCTTCCGCAGCCGCGGACTTCCTCAATGGCGCATGTGAAGTGCGTCATCAACAGTGACCATGCCTCTTAAATACAGATATCACGTAAACACATGATTCACACGTGACTAACATCATGAACTATTTCAGCCCTCTTGGAACAGGGAAATGCGTACTGCTTATGTTGCCTAAGCCATATAGCTAACCTGCCAATACAAATACAGTCGTCTATACACTATGTATGATGATGATTGCAGCCAACATCTCCTTGATCCCCAAACCAAATAAATCAGACATAAAAAATTATCGACCAATCTCCCTTATCAACCGGACAAAAAATGAATAGCGAAAGCTATGGCAGTTAGACTTGAATCTATACTCCCTTTATTATCCATAATGACCAGTAGATTTTATCCCTGTAGACAGGCAGCCAACAGTATAGGTATGCACATAATCGCCCATGCACACCTTCAAAAAAATATTAGGTTGTATACTCACCTTTTGAGAAGGCCTTTGATAGCCTGGGATTGCTTTACATCTACAGCCTACTCCAACATCAAGAATTTCCTCAACAATTTATAAACTAGTTCATTTACTCTATAACAACCCCCAGGCCAGATTAAATAAACCAGCTGCAATTCTAGAGCCAAATACAAATTGGGAGAGGTACTTGACAGAGGTGCCCACTGTCCTCTGCATTATTTGCTATAGCCATGGAGCCAATTGCTCAATCCATTAGAAATCACCTCGTATAAGAGGAGTCACAATGGGCCCCACAGAATGTAAGTTAATTTATTTTGCGGACAACCTCTTACTGACAATTACATTATCCCTTACATCCCTACTCCCTCAATCTATACCAACATCTAAACACCCAACCCCAATTACAGGTCTCCACATAAACCCAGAAAATCAGAAGTAATAGAACATAACACCTACCCCCAAAAACTTTTAGACCTTAATTTTGCTATTAAAGAATCTACCACAGACTCCCCTACTTAGGAATCAAATTGACATCAAACCTGGATACATTATATGCTACCAACTTCCCACCCCTCTACAATAAACTCAAGCTTAACCTTCAAACATGGATGTCATGGAATATTTCTTGGTTAGAGCATATTACAGCAGTAAAAAATTAAAGGATAAGTAAACTGAAAAAACAAATGAAGTTTAAATGGAAGCTGTATACCTAACTAACCTTGTCCCTTTTTTTTACTAGGTGCCTTCAGAGCCTACCTGTGCCCCAGCAAAGTGCTGGCCATCTTGGATTATGTCTGCAGTCAGGTAAGCTCGACCCCCGAGATTGGCTGGACCTCGTTCTAGGCTTGGGTCAAAAAATCCTGTAGCAGTTCCCTCCCTGCTTGCGCGGCCGTGACGTCAGTGTCGTGCGAGCGTGACATCATCACACGCACGCGCGCTTGTAAGAGCCTCGACCTACTAACACCTTCGACCCACTAAATTAGATGGATATAAAAAAACATCTTATAAACCATTAAAAGTACATTAAATCTACATTACCATGGATCCCTCAGGAATCCCGCAGGCTCCCCCCTTCTTGTAGTGTATTTACAAAACTACTTAAAAAAATTTGTGATTCCTCAAAATTCTCCCACCCACTTACAGTCCTCCCCATCATGGGCTTTAAGTATACTGTATAATCCACTTTTCACCCCAGGTTTTAGCAATAAACATTAGCTATGGTGGGCAAACATAAGACACTATAGAATTTAACCAAGGACCAGGTTTCAAATTATTGCCAGATATTTGCAGAAACTGACAAACTCCACCTCTACAATCATTCCCCTATATTCAAATACACACTTTGTCAATAAATGGTAGTATATTAGCAAGGTGTCGGATATGGAACTACTATGTAACAACATGAATTGTCGATCAACACTATCTAGAATTTACAAATGGATTAATGCAGATATCCAGATTCGACCCAAGTTCATCAATGAAATGGCTTGAGGATTTCCCACAATGAAGGAAGACTAGGATGGGAACCAGTTTTATGAAGTTATAAAGGGCAGTTAAAACTTGCCCTCGAGAAACTGCCATGAATGTACTCCATAGGACCTATTGAGTCCCAGCATTTCTTAAAAACATTTACCCTCAAATCTCAGTTTCCGTAACTGTGAAACAACAGGCTCATTTTTTCATATATGGTGGGAATGCCTGGTGCCTAGACTTCTATGGTCCCAAATATTTGACCTATTATCAGAAATTTTAATACACAAGCTCTACCCAGATCCTTCAATAGATTTCTTGGGCAATTATGAAAAAACAACAACTAGACAAAAATATAAATGGTAACAGTACATGATGTTAACCACCAAAATCCACATTGGAGCACAGTGGAAAAAATAACCTTTTTCTAAAGCTACTGTAATAACAGGATTTCAGACATCATTATCTGTTAAAAAATATTTCACACTATACAAAAAAAAGGCGCAGCGACTCTTGGGAATGGGTTGACAAAGAGCAATTTCTTTGATATTTTTTACAGTTGTTCTAACAGTTAATCTAATTTGTTCTCCTTAAAAAACTACAATTATGTCCAATATATTATTATATATTACCGATTCATATAATACTGTGATGAGAATACAACTTTTCACTGAACTAACTACATGGTTTGTATGGGATATTATTTTAAGTTAACAAATGAATAAGATACTAACAGGGCAATTTACCCAGAGCCGCTATCGCTCTGGGTAAATCTCCGAACGTGATTATTGTAGTATAATTTTATTTATAAAGCGCCACTTGGGTACGCAGTGCTGTACATTAGAAAATACAAAGTATACAACAAGGGGATAAGTGCAAGCCATTATACATGATAAAAAGAATACAATTGCATACATCGGTTAAGAAAGCATATATATATATATATATATATATAATATTATATATATTATTATATATAATATTATATATATATATATATATATAAACTATGTATAAATTGATATAGTGCAACAAGCCTTGACATATTAGGAATGAATCCCTGCCCCGAAGAGCTTACAATGGGAGGTTCAAAGTGCTTAAAATGGCTAACAATCAATACCGCGTTTGCGACTGTGGGTAAATCCCGAGATGGGATTTGCTTGCAGGGTAATATTAACACCAGCCATGAGCTGGCGTTAAAATACAGCGCTCAAAGTAGTACAAGCGTGATATTGAATCACAAGCGCCGGTTGTGTGGGTGTCTTAATTAAAGGAGAACTAAACCCAATTTTTATAGTCCAGAATCTGAAAACAACCCCCCTAAAAACACCAATAAGCTATAAAATCAAACTTCAGTAAATTGTATTAAAGTACATGTAGATGTTAAGAACTGGATGAAGTATCTTGTGTATGTGCAGTGTCAGATCACACCTCCTGACCTCAGTCACATGCTTCCTTGCCATAGCTAAGGACTGCGCATGTGCAGAACATAATGGTCGTTGACCAAACTGTGTGATACTAGAATGCTGTGAAGTGAAGCACAAACCATATGTTATTTTGGTAAATTTCTCAGTGCCCATATCAAAATGAGAGGTAAGACACAGATTATGGTTTTATATCAAGGTGTTCTGCCTTCTGGTTCAGTGTTGTTCTGTGGCTTTTTAAGGGAATGGGGGAGCTTGAATATGAAAACAGATTGGATAAGTGGCAATTACCGGTATGTACACTAGAGAAAAGGCGCTTGCGTGGGGATATGATTATTGTATATAAATACATTAACAGGCCATACAATAAACTATTTGGGGCATTGTATGTATGTATAATTTATAAAGCACCACTTGGGTACGCAGCGCTGTACATTATAAAATACAGAGTATACAAACAAGGGGATAAATGCAAGAGAGAGAGAGACAGAGAGAGAACCAGTTTCACACATGTTTTAATCTTCAACTTTCTTTATTTTACATTAGCACATGTAAAAATGTACAACGTTTCGGGGTTGGCACACCCCTTCCTCAGGTACAGAATGGCTATCACATGTGACCCAATTTCTTATCCCTATATATCCTCCCCAACAGGATCTGACATCAGCAGTCCAACCTATTAACCCTGTGTATCAACACCTTTAACCCTAAAATACCTTCGGAACTAACCTTTTTTAGGAAGATTCACATGGACCCTATCAACTCTAATACTTATAAATAATGATACAAATCGTAGTTGGTGTAGTTGGTGTACCCACCAAACTTCTCTCTTTTTGAGTTTTAACACCCGATCGCCTCCCCTGTCTCCCGGGGAGACCACCTATAACACTCTGTATTTCAGATCATTTTCCGTGTGTCCCAGCTCCACAAAATGTTTAGGTACCGGTAATCTGATTTCCTTTTTTCGAATGCTAGAGCGATGCTGAGATATTCGAGACTTTACCATCTGCGTGGTTTCACCCACATAGATAAGGCCACATGGGCACCATAAAACATATACAACATATGAGGAGTCACAGGTACAAAATTCTCTGTTACGGTACTCCTGGCCCATCCGTGGATGCTTAAAAAAGGGTCCCTTGACCACGAATCTGCACTGCACACAGTGTAGGCAAGGAAACATCCCACATCTATTGGACCTCGTTATATTTCCCTCATCACCTTTCCTAAAAGGTGGCTCTCACTAAACGGTTACCTATGGAAAACCCCTTACGGTAAGAAATTCAACATATGCCAATTCTGTCTTATAACCTTATTACAAGACTGCTGCCCACCACATAATCCATAATCAAGGGAATTCTCCTATTCTTATTGTTTGTCTCTTTTAATGTGCACCTTTCCATACTTTCTGCTTTTAGTGCAGCTCCCTCAAGGAGTTTAGGCGGGTACTCCCTCTCAGCCAACTTCAAATGCATCTGTTTATGCTGAATCCTCCTAGTTCCCTCCTCACTTACAATGCGATTCACCCTTTTAAATTGACTGATCGGAATCGATCGCTTGACATGGGACGGATGGAAACTCCCATATGCAAGTATCTGATTCCGATCAGTGGGCTTAGTATACAGTTCAGTACTGAAACCTCCATCATTTTTAATTTTTACATCCAAAAAATTAATCACAGTATTACTGAATTCTAAAGAGAACCTAATTTCAGGATGCACCTTATTAACCTGTTCATGGAACTGGCGTAAAGATCCAACGTCGCCCCGCCACACGAGGAAGACATCTATAAATCTCCACCACGCTAAACAATGCCTGGTGAAGGATGTTAAACCATAGATGAAGTCTACCTCAAGCCAAGCCATAAAGGCATTGGCGTATGATGGAGCGACGTTGGATCCCATCGCCGTGGTGAGAGCCACCTTCAGGAAAGGTGATGAGGGAAAAATGACGAGGTCCAATAGATGTGGGATGTTTCCTTGCCTACACTGTGTGCAGTGCAGATTTGTGGTCAAGGGACCCTTTTTTAAGCATCCGCGGACGGGCCAGGAGTACCGTAACAAAGAATTTTGTACCTGTGACTCCTCATATGTTGTATATGTTTTATGGTGCCCATGTGGCCTTATCTATGTGGGTGAAACCACGCAGATGGTAAAGTCTCGAATATCTCAGCATCGCTCTAGCATTCGAAAAAAGGAAATCAGATTACCAGTACCTAAACATTTTGTGGAGCTGGGGGACACAGAAAATGATCTGAAATACAGAGTGTTAGAGGTGGTCTCCCCGGGAGACAGGGGAGGCGATCGGGTGTTAAAACTAAAAAAGAGAGAAGTTTGGTGGGTACACCAACTAAAGAGTTTACATCCTTTAGGTCTCAATAGAGACTACGATTTATATCATTATTTATAAGTATTAGAGTTGATAGGGTCCATGTGAATCTTCCTAAAAAAGTTAGTTCCGAAGGTATTTTAGGGTTAAAGGTGTTGATACACTGGGTTAATAGGTTGGACTACTGATGTCAGATCCTGTTGGGGAGGATATATAGGGATAAGAAATTGGGTCACATGTGATAGCCATTCTGTACCTGAGGAAGGGGTGTGCCAACCCCGAAACATTGTACGTTTTTACATGTGCTAAAGTAAAATAAAGAAAGTTGAAGATTAAAACCTGTGTGCGGTGTGAAACTAGTTCTCTCTCTCTATACTTTCTTAACCGATGTATGCAATTGTATTTCATTTTTATCTATCTGTATAATGGCTTGCACTTATCCCCTTGTTTGTATACTTTGTATTTTCTAATGTACAGCACTGCGTACCCAAGTGGCGCTTTATAAATAAAATTATACATACATACATCACGTTCGGAGATTTACCCAGAGCGATAGCGGCTCTGGGTAAATTGCCCTGTTAGTATCTTTATTCATTTGTTAACTTAAAATAATATCCCACCATCAAACCATGTAGTTAGTTTCAGTGAAAAGTTGTATTTCTCATCACAGTATTATATGAATCGGTAATATATAATAATATATTGGACATAATTGTAGTTTTTTAAGGAGAACAAATTAGATTAACTGTTAGAACAACTGTAAAAAATATCAAAGAAATTGCTCTTTGTCAACCCATTTCCCAAGAGTCGCTGCGCCTTTTTTTTGTATAGTGTGAAATATTTTTTAACAGATAATGATGTCTGAAATCCTTGTTATTACAGTAGCTTTAGAAAAAGGTTATTTTTTCCACTGTGCTCCAATGTGGATTTTGGTGGTTAACATCATGTACTGTTACCATTTATTATTTTGTCTAGTTGTTGTTTTTTCATAATTGCCCAAGAAATCTATTGAAGGATCTGGGTAGAGCTTGTGTATTAAAATTTCTGATAATAGGTCAAATATTTGGGACCATAGAAGTCTAGGCACCAGGCATTCCCACCATATATGAAAAAATGAGCCTGTTGTTTCACAGTTACGGAAACTGAGATTTGAGGGTAAATGTTTGTTAAGAAATGCTGGGACTCAATAGGTCCTATGGAGTACATTCATGGCAGTTTCTCTGAGGGCAATGTTTAAACTGCCCCTATTTATAACTTCATAAACTGGTTCCCATTCCTAGTCTTCCTTCATTGTGGGAATATCCTCAAGCCATTTCATTGATGAACTTGGGTCGAATCTGGATATCTGCATTAATCCATTTGTAAATTCTAGATAGTGTTGATCGACAATTCATGTTGTTTATACATAGTAGTTCCATATCCGACACCTTGCTAATATCATACCATTTATTGACAAAGTGTGTTATTTGAATATAGTGGAATGATGTAGAGGTGGAGTTTGTCAGTTTCTGCAAATATCTGGCAATAATTTGAAACCTGGTCCTTGGTTAAATTCTATAGTGTCTTATGTTTGCCCACCATAGCTAATGTTTATTGCTAAAACCTGGGGTGAAGAGTGGATTATACAGTATACTTAAAGCCCATGATGGGGAGGACTGTAAGTGGTGGGAGAATTTTGAGGAATCACAAATTTTTAAAGTAGTTTTTGTAAATACACTACAAGAAGGGGGGAGCCTGCGGGATTCCTGAGGGATCCATGGTAATGTAGATTTAATGTACTTTTAATGGTTTTATAAGATGTTTTTTTAATATCCATCTAATTTAGTGGGTCGAAGGTGTTAGTAGGTCGAGGCTCTTACAAGCGCGCGTGGCGTGATGATGTCACGCTCGCACGACACTGACGTCACGGCACGCGCAAGCAGGGAGGGAACTGCTACAGGATTTTTTGACCCAAGCCTAGAACGAGGTCCAGCCAATCTCGGGGGTCGAGCTTACCTGACTGCAGACATAATCCAAGATGGCCAGCACTTTGCTGGGGCACAGGTAGGCTCTGAAGGCACCTAGTAAAAAAAAGGGACAAGGTTAGTTAGGTATACAGCTTCCATTTAAACTTCATTTGTTTTTTCAGTTTACTTATCCTTTAATTTTTACTGCTGTAATATGCTCTAACCAAGAAATATTCCATGACATCCATGTTTGAAGGTTAAGCTTGAGTTTATTGTAGAGGGGTGGGAAGTTGGTAGCATATAATGTATCCAGGTTTGATGTCAATTTGATTCCTAAGTAGGGGAGTCTGTGTGTAGATTCTTTAATAGCAAAATTAAGGTCTAAAAGTTTTTTGGGGGTAGGTGTTATGTTCATTATTACTTCTGATTTTTCTGGGTTTATGTGGAGACCTGTAATTGGGGTTAGGGTGTTTAGATGTTGGTATAGATTGGGGAGGGATGTAAGGGATAATGTAATTGTCAGTAAGAGGTTGTCCGCAAATAAATTAACTTTACATTCTGTGGGGCCCATTGTGACTCCTCTTATATCGAGGTGATTTCTAATGGATTGAGCAATTGGCTCCATGGCTATAGCAAATAATGCAGAGGACAGTGGGCACCTCTGTCAAGTACCTCTCCCAATTTGTATTTGGCTCTAGAATTGCAGCTGGTTTATTTAATCTGGCCTGGGGGTTGTTATAGAGTAAATGTAACTAGTTTATAAATTGTTGAGGAAATTCTTGATGTTGGAGTAGGCTGTAGATGTAAAGCAATCCCAGGCTATCAAAGGCCTTCTCAAAAGGTGAGTATACAACCTAATATTTTTTTGAAGGTGTGCATGGGCGATTATGTTGCATACCTATACTGTTGGCTGCCTGTCTACCAGGGATAAAATCTACTTGGTCATTATGGATAATTAAAGGGAGTATAGATTCAAGTCTAACTGCCATAGCTTTCGCTATTCATTTTTTGTCCTGGTTGATAAGGGAGATTGGTCGATAATTTTTTATGTCTGATTTATTTGGTTTGGGGATCAAGGAGATGTTGGCTGCAATCATCATCATACATATGTGTATAGACGACTGTATATTGTATTGGCAGGTTAGCTATATGGCTTAGGCAACATAAGCAGTACAGCATTTCCCTGTTCCAAGAGGGCTGAAATAGTTCATGATGTTAGTCACGTGTGAATCATGTGTTTACGTGATATCTGTATTTAAGAGGCATGGTCACTGTCTGATGACGCACTTCACATGCGCCATTGAGGAAGTCCGCGGCTGCGGAAGAAACGCGTCTGGGCGGATCATTTTAATTGCCCATGATCCCTCCATAGCATCTTTACCGGACCCTGGGTATTGTATACTTTGCATTATACACAGGTCTATGCTTAACTGCTGACACTGCCTAAATCATGTATTTGTAAGTACCTAGGGGTTGATCCATTGTTTTTGCAATAGCACTTTATAGGTTCAATATACCGGTATATTGCTAATAGGTTTATGGGACGTATGAGATGTTTTTAATTTTTTTCTCTGATTGTAATCATGCACTTTATTGATTTTCAAATATATTTTTAACTGGCTCTAATAAAAGTTATATTTTTTTGGCACTGCCCATGATTGTGTTCAGTGTGCCCATTTATATCCATGCTTCTATTTTTTACTATTGTTAGATTTTTCATAGATGGCTGCACCTGTAGAACTTTCAAGGGTATGAGCTTAGTTAAATCCAATATTTAGTATGTGGTGCCTAACCAATTCTGTTTGTAATTGATTTTCTGTATAGGGGCTCCTATATATTTTCCTGGTTAGTTAATGCACAGATTTTACCTTTATTATAATACAACATGACGTGTGAACTATCACTTTTAAACAAAGATAGGATAGGCTCAATAATCTATTTGATGATGCAGGTGACGCTTGTGGATCTCAACCCCCTAATGAGTCTAGAATCTTAACTAGACAACTTAAGGAACTACATGTGAAATACTCACGACTTTGGTGGAATATATCAAGTTTGGAACAATATATATCACTTAAAGGGCATGTCCACCCCCAAACCTATAATTCCCCCCACTACTGGCCCCAATGTGTAGTGCAATAAAATCCTTACCTTACATCCCAGCTTCAAGTGGTTCTCCAGTAATCCCCCCCCCAAAGTCCAAAAAACTGCCCACCAGGAGGATAGCAGAGTCCATATAGGACTCTGCCTCCTGTCTCCCCTCCAGGAGAATTTTGCCATGCGCAGTGCAGCACTTCTTCCCCTCCCTCTCCCACCCGCTCTGGTCTCCCTCCCCCTAGCGTAAATCCCTTTATTTATATAATAGTAAATGTGCCCCCAGCCCCAACCGCTATAATAATTTTCTTACAAAGTCCCCAGATAGTTACTTACCATGCCTCACTCATTCGCCGCACTGAGAAGCCGGCAGCCACGTCCGTGATTGCCTGCATCGCAGCCAATCACAGACGTGTCTGCCGGTCCAGCCCCCTGCTTACCATATATACTTGAGTATAAGTCGACCCGAGTATAAGTCGAGGTACCTATTTTGACCTGAAAAATGAGTAAAACATGATTGACTCGAGTATAAGTCGAGGGTAGAAACTAGGACCACAACTGCCTCCTCATTCTAATAATACTAGCTCTGATTTTAATTTTACTATGTAAAAGGTAAGATTCCTACAAATACTACAGTATATATCACTTGCTCGCTTAGGACACTGTGACACTTGAGAATTAAAATAAAATCCTTTTTATGAATAAATCCTTGTCATATGCCTGTACTGGTAGTTATTTGTCCTAGTGAAAAGCAGATGTAGACTTATGCTCTATTGTGAAATCTTTATTTTCTGATCATGATTTTATGTCCTTTAGCCCTAGCCCTGACATCAGCCTCTCAAGTGCATTTATGCCAGATTGCTGCTTTATTTCTCAAAACACTAACCTGAAATCCTGCAGTCCCACGCTTCCTCTCGCATCCACAGTTCAGGCGCCTGACGTCACTACTCGGCGCCGGGTATGACCGGCGCCGAGTACTGACGTCAGACACTGCACCGTGGGATGCGGAAAAGAGAGGAAGCGAGCGGCTGAAGGATTTCAGGTTAGTGACTCGAGTATAAGTCGAGGTAGGATTTTTAGGCTTTTCAAAGCCTAAAAACCTCGACTTATACTCGAGTATATACGGTACATTTCCGTGCAAGCAGAGGGCCGTGGAGTGTGGCGAAGGAGCGAGGCATGGTAAGTAACTATCTGGGGACTTTCTAAGAAAATTATTATAGCGGTTGGGGCTGGGGGCACATTTACTATTATATACTAAAAATGTTAATTAAGGGTACATACCCTTTAATTTAATTCCTAGAGGGTTGAGATCACAAATTTTACCTGCATGGGAACCAACAGTGGAACTTAAGGAAGAATGGGAAACCAGTTTGTCTGATTGTTTCATTAAGTTGATGCATGTGTTAATTAAGCACGATAAAAACCTGCTTGAAAAATGTAAAAAGGAAATTGAATAAGTCCAGTAAACTCTGTCTACACAAATCACAAACAAAGAGATGAATGATTTTGAAGTAAAACTCAAATCAGATTTACAGGTGATTGAAAAAGATATTATTGCATCCAAAAAAACAAAATTGGATAGAGATAAAAATGGCTTGCAATTGGACCAAGTGTATAGGTGGAAACATAGAAACAATGCCAAAGGTGGTAAATTCATCCCTAAGGGTAACAGCAAAAGTAAAAATAAAAACAAAAAAAATCAGATAACATAACAATGGATCAACTCAGTGCTACAAAGGCAGATTCAAGTGATACAGACCAGGGTTCTTTTTTAGAAGATCGCACAAAATACGGAGGGGGAGGCATAGGACAAAGGCTGAGAAGCCAGCAACAGAAATAGCCACATCCAATTGTGAAGGGCTATTCAGAATTATTAACCTCACCCACCATACTCTAACAGAAACCCAAAGGTCAGTATTGGAAAAAGGATTGTCCTTTTCCCCCACAGGAGACTTTGATTCATTCACTGTTACCAAAGATTTGTTTCTCTTCTGTAGGAAACTAGCATTAAAAGCTTTCTTCGGAAGAGGCCTACATTTAGAAAAGGAAAATATCACTCTGGAACCTTTAGTTGAATTAATACAACTGATAGGTAAGGAGGAAAATAATGTTGGGAATATATCCAATGATAAGAAGGTAAAAACATCAACATTTAAGAAAAAGTCTGTGTTAACACCTCCATTTTCCACTTTCCCAGGGTTGCAGAATTTTTACAAATGTACCATGGAGGGGATTCGTTCTTTGGAATGCTTCAAACACAGCAACCTTACGTATACTGAAAGAATAGCCTTGAGAGAATTATCACAGCTACAGGATGTAATTATCCGCAAATCAGACAATGGAAGTAATATTGTATTATGGGGGGAAGAACAATATTTAAAAGAAGCATTAAAACAACTGAGTAAAAAGATAACTATAGATTACTCCCCTCCAACCCCACAAAAACATTCCAGAGGCGTCTGATGCACCTATTGGACGATGCCATTGAGGAAGGAAGTATAACACAGAAAGAGTGCGTTCTTAACCGTACAGTTTCCTAAGGTTCCCACTTTATACTTGATTCCCAAGATTCACAATGACATTAACAACCCACCAGGCTGCCCTGGGCGATGCCATTGAGGAAGGAAGTATAACATAGAAAGAGAGTGCGTTCTTAACCATACAGTTTCCTAAGGTTCCCACTTTATACTTGATTCCCAAGATTCACAAGGACGTTAACAACCCCCCAGGCCGCCCGATAATTTCAGGTATTGGGGGAATATTAGAACCATCCTGTGAATTTATCGATGCTCATTTGCAACCGCATGTCACTTCACTCGAGTCTTATACGTGATACGTCTGACTTTATTTTAAAAATTCAAGACATTGGGGCATATTTATAAAGGTTCGTTAACCTTTCGCGGCCGTTTTCGCGGACATTAACGCATAAATTGCGTTTACCGCGATTTATAAAAGTCCGAAAACGGCCGCGAAAAGTTAACGAAGCGTTAACCTTTCGCGCCGATACTTACCTGTTACCGCCGCTTCTATTTATAAAGCGGCGGTACTGGTTTCGCTCGGGTAGTATCGGCTGTTTTACTTCGCCACCTTGAAGGTGGCGAAGTCAGCCGATACTAACCTCCCGCGGCGCGATACTAACCTCCCGCGGCGGGGATGGGCAGGCAACCCGCGGCGGGTGGTCGCACCCGCCCCGGGAGACACGCCCACCCCGCCCACACCCCCCGCGGCGGCAGCGGCGACCACCCGCCGCCGCCGCCGCTTCCCAGCAGCCCCTCCCAACCCGTTCCCCGTTCGCGGCAATCTCGGAACGGGAGATTAGGAGGGGCTGCCGGGAAGGGGCCGCAGCAGGTGGTCGCGACCACCCGCCGCGCACCCCCTCCCCGGCAACCCCCCCAAACTCCCCGCCCCGGCCGCTCCCGGGGAGGGGAAGGGAGGGAGCCGCTGGGAGGGGTGGAGGCTCCCTCCGGCGGGGCCCTGAGAAGGGCCTTTTGGGGCTTAGGGGGTCCCGCAGCTCGAACCGGGACCCCCCCTCCCCGGCCCTTATAAGGGCCCTTGCGGCACTTACAAGTGCCCTTGCGGCTCTGACAAGAGCCTTTTGGGGCTTAAGGGGTCCCGCAGCTCGAACCGGGACCCCCCTTCCCCGGCCCTTATAAGGGCCTTTGCGGCACTTACAAGTGCCCTTGCGGCTCTAACAAGAGCCCTTTGGGGCTTAGGGGTCCCGCAGCTCGAAACAGGACCCCCTCCCCGGCCCTTGTAAGGGCCCTTGCGGCACTGACAAGTGCCCTTGCGGCACTGATAAGTGCCTTTGGCGGGGGTCCCGCAGCTCGAACCGGGACCCCCAGTGCGGCTCTTAAAAGAGCCCTTGGGCGACGTCTTCGGGCTGGCGACACCAACCCCACTCAGGTCGCCGATGCCAGGCAGACTCACTGCGGCCGACAGTGAGCACGCTGGCACCGCCGGCCTCAGCGGAGCCGATGTTGCCAGCCGCTTCTTTCTTCTTTCTTCAGCCATCTACTGCGATGGCATCTGAGTTCCGCGGCGGAAAGCTCCTCTTTATATAGGTTTGCAGAAATCCATAATCCGTTTCTGATTGGTCAATTTTTAATACTTGCTTTACATTAACCAATCAGATTTCAGAACTTTCCAGAACGTTATAAATACGGCGATAGCGCTATTTTCGCGGCCGCGATGTGCGGCGGTAATTTTTTTGCGCTAACATCGTTTCTTTATAAATATGCCCCATTGTCTTGGATGAGGACTCAGTGATAGTGACATGCGATGTCAAATCATTATACACTAATATTAAACACACTGACGGCCTCAATGCTGTTAAATACTTTTTATCAATGGAACATAGGCAATTAGGAGCTAGGCATAAGCTCCTATTAATATTATTGGAGTTTGCATTAACCCATAACTTCTTCATTTTCGACTACAAGTTTTATCTTCAAATAAGGGGCACTGCTATGGGTGCCAAATGTGCACCGACCTACGCCAACCTTTTTCTAGGTTGGAGGGAGCATGAAATTGCCCTTGGGATGAATCTACATAAATATAATCAATATGTAGCATTATGGGTCAGGTTCATAGATGATATCTTTTTTATTTGGAAGGGACCCGTTACACTTTTAAAAGAATATATGTCAATTTTAAATTCTAACTCAAATAACATCTTTTTAACATATACTTACTTCAATCGAGAACTTTTCTTCTTAGACCTTACAGTGGAAATTGACAGAGGGAGGTTAAAAACTAAACTCTATAGGAAGCCTACAGCCACTAATACACTGTTAAGTTATTCCAGCGTCCATCCACCATCTTTACTTAAAGGGATCCCGAAGGGACAATTTCTCGGAGGAATTGCTCAGATTTAGTGGATTTCAAGACAGCAACTATGGACCTAGAACAAAGATTTAAAGCTAGGGGTTACCCAAAAAAGCTCTTGAAAAAATGCAGAAAAGAGGCAGGAAGTAACACCCAAACATCTTTGTTAACACCTAGGATCCGACAGTGATAATGTGTTGAGATTCATAACTACTAATGATAAATAGCAGATATTGTTAAATGATTTCACCCTACCACAATATGTTCCAGAATCACCTCAACTTACTGCTAGAAGAGGTAAAAATTTCTCTGATGTTCTAACTAGCATTCCTTTTAAAAGATTAACCAGATCTAGTGGGGGTGGCCAAAAATTGAAGGACATTTTCAAATGGGGTAATTGTAAATTTTGTTTGTACATTAAATCAGAAAGTGTATTTTACAATAGTATGGGCGACAAAGTTTTTAATATTAACAACTATTATAACTGCAATTCCACTAATGTTGTGTATCTTTTAACTTGCCCCTGCCTTAAAAGTTATGTGGGTATGACAGGTCAGAAAATTAAAGAAAGACTGTCATCTCACCTATCTAATATACATCACGCTAGATGGGATTTGGGCATAGGGAAGAGTGCCAGCAGTGTAGCAGAGCATTTCGCTATGGTACATCAGGGGTCCACTAAAGTTCTAAAATGCCAAGTTATTGACCATGTATAGTTCAATATTAGAGGGGGAGATACAAGAAAGTTTTTATTACAAAAGGAAGCAAGTTGGATTTATAATTTGTCTACTGTTAGTATTAAGTCCAGTTCTTCATAGGTCTGAATGAAGATCTGGACTTAATACCCTTTGTATAGGATCCATCCTCTTGATTTAGCACGGATTATAATTGGATCCCTTCTCCTCACTAGACGTTTCACCAGTTTGGGAGGTCTCAAGAGATACATGGTATTTATTGGCGTCACTAAGTGATGATCGTGTCTGACATTCAACATTTATGATTGAGTCCCCTAAAGATCCTATATAGTAAAAACATACAATTGGTTGGAAAGGAGGTATCTGGTCATTGTGACTTCGTCTCACCATTAACCATTAAAGATTCAGTCAGGAATCAAAAACATTCTATTACGATGATTCAAATACAAAGAAGAAAATGAGACTTAATTTTTGCCAATTTGGCCACCTCATGAATATTTATCCTTTAGCTTCTCACTGGAGATACCACATATGATCACTGAGAAACTTATATACTACGTATCGATACCTACCTTGTTTTTGCAGAACAATATACTGAGCAAGGACATTGGTATTGTCAGTAAGCACAAGTACCCTATTGTGATGCTTCATTTTTGCCAATTTGGCTACGGCATGGATACTTACCCTTTAGTTTGCTCCTTGGAGATATTTAAAACAAGATTACTGCGGTTCCCATAAAACACGTACTGACATTCATCGTGTTTTTTCAGGACAATATGCTGAGTCAGCACACTGGGATTTACTGTGTTACCAGTTTGGCAACTTATGGATACTTAACTTACAAAGTGCATTTGGCACCAAGATTTTGAATAATATGTATCGATACTTAACTTTTATTTATTATTGTCAAAGTTATATTAGTAAAGTAAATATAATAAGTATATTATAAGTAAATGCATTCATTCATCATGTGATGCATATATTATATGTGTATGGACCACTGTATAGGTTCGCTATATGGCTTAGGCAACATAAGCAGTACAGCATTTCCCTGTTCCAAGAGGGCTGCGATAGTTCATGGCGTTAATCTTGCGTGAATCACGTGTTTACGTGATATCTGTATTAAAGAGGCATGGTCACTGTATGATGACACACGTCACATGCGCAGCTGCAGACGAAACGCGTCTGGCGGATAGTTTTAATTGCCAATGATCCCTCCATAGCATCTTTACCGGACCCGGGGTATTATACACAGGTCTATGCTTCACTGCTGACCCTCGCGCATCCGACCGGCCTGCCTCCAGTGCTGTGCGGACGCATACCTCCTCCGCTCCTCTAAATCATCAGTTGTTCGGAGGAGGGTAAATTAGTTTGTTCATTCACCACTTCCTACTTCCTCCGCCCCTCCAGATTTCCCATCATTTCCCAATGATTTCTAGGATTTTCTAACTTTTATCGTAAATTCATTAAAAATTTCTCTTCTATAGTTTCTCCTCTTACCAACATGACCAAGAAATGGGTAGATGTTACGAATTGGCCAGAAGAAGCTCTTCTGGTGTTTGAGACTCTTAAAAAAGCCTTTTGTTCAGCTCCTATTTTAACATATACTAATATTAATTTGCCTTTTGTTGTTGAAGTAGACGCTTCAGAAGTAGGAGTAGAGGCTGTGCTCTCTCAGTATTCAGGCTCCCCAGAACGTCTTCATCCCTGCGCATTTTATTCCCAAAAATACTCCTCTGCAGAGAGGAATTATGATATAGGGAATCGGGAGTTATTGGCTATTAAATTAGCCTTAAAGGAATGGAGACACTGGTAAGAAGGGGCACTACACCCCATTACGGTCTACACTGACCACAAAAACCTAGAATATATAGGAAATGCCAAAAGGTTAAATCCCAGACAAGCCCGCTGGGCACTTTTCTTCTTCAGGTTTACCTTTAGTATTACTTATAGACCAGGTTCAAAAAACGTCAAGGCCGACTCTTTATCCCGTAGTTTCATTGAACCAGAGTCTTTGCCCACTAAAGTTCCCTTGCCTATCATCTCCCCTCATCATATCTTAGGTGCTTTAACCACTGATAATATAATTTCTAATTAGTCTGAACTCTTGACTCCTCTTCAGGTAGATGTTCCCCCAGGTAAACCTGATTCTTGTCTGTTTGTTCCACTGTCTTTTCGTTTACAAGTATTGAAACAGTTTCACGATTCCAAACTATCCGGACACCTTGGAGAAACTAAAACCTTGTCATTATTATCGAGACATGTTTGGTGGCCTTCCATGGTGGAACATTCTAAAGCCTATGTCAAGGCATGTCCTGTGTGTGCCCGTAGTAAATCAGCCCGTAGTGCTACTCTCTTGCCTCTCCCTATTCCTGAAAAGCCATGGACTCATATATCCATGGATTTTGTGGTAGATCTACCCAAATCGGATGGGTATACTGTAATCTGGGTAGTAGTGGACAGGTTCAGTAAGATGTCACATTTCGTTCCTTTAGTTAAGTTACCCTCTGCTGAGGAGCTGTCTCAATTATTTATCATTCACATATTTCAATTACACGGTGTCCCCTGTCCTGTTTTGGACAGGGGAGTCCAGTTCATTTCACGATTTTGGCATTCTTTTTGTGACCGTTTATGTATTTCTCTCTTTTTTTCCTCCGGTTTCTATCCTGAAACCAATGGCCAGACCGAAAAAACTTAGGATTCTGCAATTATGGCATGAATCCTAAGTTTTCTTCTTTTTCAGATTCATCTTCAGTCTTACCAGTTCTGGAAGATTGGCTCAATCAGATAACTATAGTGTGGAACCAAGTATCCTCTAATCTTAAACAAGCAACCAGTCGTCAGAAAAAATATTCTGATCGTCATCGTTCTGTAGAACCTAGTTTTGTTCCTGGAGATTTGGTATGGGTGTCCACTCGTAATATTCCGCTACGCCAAGCTTCCGCTAAATTAGGTCCTAAGTTCATTGGTCCTTACCCTATTGAACAACAGATCAATAGGGTGACCTATAAGGTAACGTTACCTAACTCTTTCAAAAAAAGTAACAACCCCTTTCATGTGTCCTTACTCAAGCCAGCCAACAATGCTGAACTTTTGGATGCTCCTCCACCTTTTGTAGAAGTTCAAGGTGAACCTGAATACGAGATAGACAAGAGTCTAGATTCCCAGTATGTTTAAAATTCTCTTCAATACCTTGTGGACTGGAAAGGCTATGGTCCTGGAGAAAGATCTTGGGTCCCTGTTCGAAACATTCATGCTAAAGACTTAATTAAAAAATTCCACAATGATTTTCCTGAGAAACTGAAGGGTCCAGAGGCCCCTCCTCAAGGGGGGGGGGGGGTAATGTAACAATGGGCTTACCTGCTCAGGGATTCCGCGGCGTCTCTCCTCAGTCTCGGCGCGCGGTGACGTCACGCGTCCAAGTTCTTTTCGTGCGCGCACGTCCGTTCGTGCTTGCGCATCCGGCCGGCCTGCCCCCAGTGCTGTGTGGACGCGCACAGGCACTGCTGCATACCTCCTCCGCTCCTCTAAATCATCAGTTGGTCGGAGGAGGGTTAGTTAGTTTGTTCATTCACCACTTCCTACTTCCTCCGCCCCTCCAGCTTTCCCATTGGATGGAGGAGGGCTTGTTAAGTTTAAACTATCCTATCCCCTTCACATATCTCTGTCCTCCTTTCCCCATTGGTCCCTCTGCATTATTTATACCCATCAGCCCTTAGTATCCCCGCCCGGTATAGCGGTTTAGTTTACTATCCTTGCTCGTGGTGTGCTTTCTCTGAGATTTCCTGTTACCTACTGCTGCCTGTTATTTAGACTCTGATCCGTATCTGCCTGTCCTGACCTCTGCTCTGTCCCTGACTACGCTTTTGCCTAATCCTCTGTACCGTGCCTGGCGGCCTGACTTCTGGTTCTGACCTATTGCTCTGTTCCTGACCCGGCTTTTGCCTGCTCCTTATCTGTACCATGTATTTTTGGTCTCTGACCTTTGTATCTCTCCGTGTGCCTTGTCTGTCAGTTTCGTTCCGGACTTCTCTCATATTCCCGGCCTCAGTTCGGATACCTTGCACTCTAAGTCCAGGGGGCAACCGTGTTCGGTGAGGCGCATCTAGCCTCCCGGCAAACGGGGGCTTGTCTATTGGCGAAGATAGTGGTTGTAGATTGGGGTATTCGGACTGAAGGAATACGAGGGGATCCAGAGCGTTACAATCACTTTATAGGTTCAATATACCGGTATATTGCTAATAGGTTTATGGGATGTATGGGATGTTTTTAACTTTTTTCTCTGAGTGTAATCATGCACTTTGTTGATTTTCAAATATATTTTCAACTGGCTCTCATAAAAGTTATATTTTTTTGACACTACCCATGATTGTGTTCAGTGTGCCAATTTATATCCATGCTTCCTTTCTATTTTTTACTATGGCCAGATATGATTATGTAGTCTCTCTAGATATGTCTTTAGTGTTTTTTGGATTTTTTTGTAGTAAGTCCGTCAGGTCCTGGGGCTTTATGGTTTTTAAAAGATTTAATGAGAGATGCCAATTATTCGTGGGAGATGATTGTTCGAATATAGAAAGTGTGTTATGTGGCCTTTCCTGGGGGGGCTAGGGGACTGATATAGGGTAGAGTAGTATTGATGAAATAAGTGATATACCTTATTTGGGTCTGTGGTAATTCGGCCTTTTGGTAAGCTGATGGAACCTACGCTTTTACTTTTTTAACATAGCTGCAAGTGGTTTGTCTGATTTATTTAATTTGGTGTAAAAGAATGATTTGGTCCATCTTATTTTTCTTTCTGCTTCACTGGATAAAATATTTTGAATTTCTTGTTTAAGTTGAACTAATGTTGAATAAGTTTGTATGTCTCCGGAGGAGGCATAGCATGTTTCTAATGTGTAAAAAATGTATTTGAGAGTGTCGATCTCTGGCTTTTTTAAGGGAGATGCAATAAATTTTACATACGCAACCTACCTGCACTTGTTCCCGCAATGTATTAACCACTTTGTGACCGTTAATACATTGCGAAAATGCAAGCTTTTGCGCAGCTTTAAAGACACAATTGAAAAGGCATTAATATTCATGCAAAAAAAAATGCAAAAAACGGCGCAAAATTTATTGTATTGCTTGTGCTGTGCAAAATTTCAAAAAATTGCAATATGGCGCAAAACCTTCGCTAGCACATCAGTACATAAGTTAGTGTGAATTTAGCGCTTATTTTCCTGCTAGCACAGGATATTGCATCTCCCTGTTTGTGTCGGAGGCTAACTGTATTATAACCTACCCCTTTTGTGGATCTCAATGGGATGTAGGTGTAAATAATATCCTTATAATCATATGGATTATAGCCCGGAAATAATGCAACATCCCCCCCACCCCTTTGTCCTGCCACACTTATGGACGTTTGCTTACCAGCATGTTCCCAGTCTATTGTCCTGACCTGTCTCAATCTAGTGTGCACCCGACTGGTGCTGGTTGTAGAGAAGCTCTTATATCCTGTTTCAATATTATTTATTTAATATATTTATTTAAAAAAAAAAAAGAAGCACGGACTCTGACTCACGCTGAATGGAAGCAGGAGATCAAAGAAGGCACAGGCTGTCAGCAGAGACTATTACTGAGGAATCAGAGGTTAGTGTTGTAAACCACCCTAACTTCTGTCTGCCCTGCTGTTTCTTTCATGGGAGGGGGGGTGAGGAGGGAGAGGGGGGTGCTGGTGCACTGCACTTAACTAAACTTCCCATATACATTCATTGCTCACTGTCCTGCAAAGTCTGTCTGTATGTACTGTTTATCTATTCTATCTAATATCTAATCTGTCTAATCTAGTCTGTCTATCTATCTAATATCTATATAATTCTGTACTGTCTATATATCTAATCTAGTCTGTACATTCCCTCTTTAAATGAGAGGGAAGGGGTAGGTTATAATGGATAATGTACCCCCTACTGTAAATTAATTGGCTATTAGAAGTTACCTCGGAGTTCCATTCCATACATAAAAGCACTCTGCCTGCGGCCTCGTGCTTCTCTATGGTCACGGAACTCCTTGGTGACTTCTAATATCCTTATAATTTACAGGGTACATTATCCACTATATAATGCCCCGTATGTTTGCCTTGTAGGCTGCCAAAACACATTGGATTGATGTTTCCATTAAATCATTATCTTTAAAATATTAGGTTAAGTGTTCATGAATAATGGTTCTTATGTCTTGTTGGGAGAGAAGGGCTTCATTTAGTCTCCATCTGTATATTTCCTGTCTGGGGGTGCTTAATTTGATTGTGGTTAGTATGAAGTTATGATCAGGCCATGTACTTGGTTCTATTGAGATCTTAATTGTTTGGTTAAGTATGGATGCTGTGCTATAGAAGTAATCTATATGTGTGCGTCATTTGTGGGGGGGGGGGGGTAATGATTGTAAACATTTTATCATGACTGAACTTGTCCCAGAGTGGATTTATGGGGACATTGAAGTCTCCTATAATTAGTGGTTTTCCTTGATATCTTTCTTAAAATGAGAGGATAAATTAAATTTGGTTGGTATTTGGTGCATATATTAATGCTATTTTGTATCGGAACATGGTTTAATTGCAAACAAAAATATTTATTCTTTAGATACAGTCTGCAGAACTTTTTCAGCAAATGAATTTGACATTACATTAAATTTTTAATGTTTAAGAAAAGTATTAAAGGAGAACCACGTTGCAGCTTTACACAGGTCTTCCACTGAAATGACCGCTGCAAAGGCCCATGAGGCTGACACTACCCTGGTTGAATGAGCCCTAACGATTGGGGGCTCCTCTCTGGATTTGACTCTGTAGCATGACCTGATGCCCTCTGTGATCCACTTTGCTATCAAGGTTTTTGATGCTCTGCATCCCCTTTTGGCTCCTTTGTGTAGAACAAACAAGGATTCCTCTTTTCTAAACAGAGGTTTTCTCTAAATAGATATTGACAACCCAGACTGGATCAAGTTTCTGCAGATCTGTCTCATTTTCTGTCACCTGGGTAAGTGTCGGTAGGACAATTTCCTGATTCAGATGGAATTTAGTGATAACCTTAGGAAGATAGGCTGGATCTGGTTTAAACACCAATCTATTAGGGTATACCATCTGATATGGTGGGGTAACATTTAGGGCATGCAACTCTGACACTGCGTGCTAATGCTAGTGCCAAAAGTAGAATAGTTTTGAATGCTAAGTCTTGGATATTAGACGACTCCAAAGGCTCAATTGGTGCTAAAGTTAATGCATCCAAAACTAAACATAAGTCCCAAGAAGGAACTGCTACTCTTACTTGAGGTTTTAGGTGTTTGACACCCTGAAAAAACCTGACAATAAGTGGATCCAGTGCCCACTGTATACCGTTGGTTTTTAATGTATAAATACTTTGGTATCTTTGAAAACCTGTCTGCAGGATTTCAATTAGCGTGACGGCTGATAACATTTCTGGATTAATCTAATGTTCCTTATACCAGGACAAAATTATTCTCCATATCCTGTAATAACTGTTGGAAGTTGAAGACTTCCTAGCGGCTAGTAAGGTAGAAGTTGTGGCATCAGAGAGTCACAATTTTTGAATGACCCCTTTCACAAGCCAAGCCATCAATTTCAATTTCTGTAATTGTGGATGAAGAAAGGGTCCCTGTTTTAGCAGTTGAGGGATTAATGGTAGATGAAGAGGAGGAGCAATCAACATTGATCTCGCTGTCGCAAACCATGGTCTCCTGGCTATGGCAGGATTGCTCACCAAGGTAGGATTAGAATTGCTCTAACCATCTCTCCGGAGATCTTATCCAATACCCTTGATACTACGGGGAGTGGAGGAAATATATAAACTATTTGGTAATTCCAAGGAATAGACAACGTATCTACCTGGAGTCAGGAAGGAATTTTTTCCCCTTCATAAATTTGGTGGTTTTTTTTTTGCTCTAATATGTCTTTATTTAACTCGAAATACTATACTATACTACCTCCAGCTCCCGATCTGTCCTGTATCTCAAGCAGAACTGTCTGAGTTTGGCATTCTGAGGGGTTGCCATGAGGTCTACCTGAGGTGTTCCCAAATATCTGCAAATCTTTAGAAAAATGGAGTAATTTAGTTCCCACTCCCCAGGCCTGAAACACTTTCTGCTTAAAAAGTCCTCCTGCACGTTTTGGACTCCTGGTAAGTAATTGGCGGATATGTTCTGGAGATTCTGGCTTCTGCCCAGAATACAACCCTCTGTGCCAACTCGGCCAGTCTATTGTTGCGTGTACCTCCCCTTTTGTTTATGTAGGCCAACACGGTGTTATTGTCTGAGTTGATCCTTATCGATTTCCCCAATATGAATGGTCTGAAATTCTGTAGTGCCTGCCATACTGCCGACATTTCCCTGAAATTGGACGACATTGTTGACATCTCTTTGGACCATGATCCCTGGGCTACATGATGTTCCACCCCATCCTAAGTGACTTGCATCTGTAGTCATTGTTAGAATAAATATCCTCACTAGTCCCCCGGACTCTGATTGATGCCTGTCAGACCCATTTAGAGACCTTTCAGCGCTGGAAGAAATGGATCACACAACACGCATGGTGTAGTAGAACCCAGTTTGCTTTTCGTCATACATCGCTGCGGTAACCACTCAAGCATATTTATAAAATAGCGAAAAGTGTATTTTTGCGTTAAGTTCAGCCATTCCAATTCACCAAGTCTGTGGAAAACACATAAGTGGCCATTTATTTAGCCTGCCAATGGGTCCATGGAAGGTGTCAGTACATTGTGGAGTGTTTCTCAATACTAATAAGTACTCGGGGGTGTTAGACTATTTTCCAGAATGTACTGTAATACGATCTGCGATTTTTTTTTAAGGTTAATTTTTCACTTTTTAAAGATCTTTTTTTTAAGGTTACGATTTTTTTTATTTACTAATGAAGTTAAATGGGGTCTGAGAGGCATATTTAGAAAGGGGCATTATTTTTGCTTTTTTCCCCACCAGCCTAATTTTTTTAAGCTTTCAACTTTTCCTTTCATCAGTTATTAAAAAGGCGAATTTTCATCAAAAGTGAAAATTATGTAGCAAAAAGTAGCACTAATAATGCTGAAAAAGCTCAGCACATATGATGGTAAATAGGTAATACTCCCTGGTGGTTTTTCAAAGTAGTATTAAATTGGTTTAATCACCTGAACACCTATCTTTGTTATTTAAAAATAGCCTAACACATTTGGTGTTTTTCAGCCAAATATGTAAATAGTGTAAAATTCAAAAGGCGAATTTTCTCTATTTCATTAAGGGCTAGGCCACACTGAAACGCAAACGCAAAAGCAATAGCATGCGATTTCATGTGCGATTTTCTTTGCGTTTGCGATTTCTTCAATAAGTATAGGAAAACGCATGCGATTGCGATTAAAAATGCAGAACGCAAAACGCAATCGCAATCGCATCGAAAAACGCGCATTTTTTTGCGTTGCTGCGTTTTCAATAATTTTGAAAAATCGCAAGCGCAATCGCAAACGCAAGCGCAAAAAAAACGCAGCAGTGTGGCCTAGCCCTAAAAGCATGATAAATAGTTTTCTCAATTTTAATTGGACATGGTATAGTGGTAAAACTCAAAAGGCGAGTTTTCTCTATTTATTAATAGGATGATAGTATAAAACTCAAAAGACAAATTTTCTCTATTTTAATAGGATGATAGTGTAAAACTCAAAAGGCGAATTTTCTTAATAGGACACATTTTCTAGTATTGCTTATTTTTAGCAAACTGCAGCTAATTATCAAACCAGTTACATTAATATGGGAACATACCATAGTGCTGTCTAAGAATTAGTCATGTTAATGAAATGATGTTTGGCGAAAATTCGGGTAACACTGCAAAAAATGCAACAAAAGGGAGAAAAGGGACAAAAAGGCAAAAATGTAACTAGTTATAAATGGCTTTAACCCTTTGACTGCCAGAAGAATTTCATTTTTTTTTTGCGTTAACTGCCAGAAGAATTTTCAGGATTTTGCCCTTAATCGCTTTAGACTAATTTTACAGTAGGAAACCTTGCAGTAAATCAGGAATATTATACATTGTTTTTTTCAGCACAAAGTGTACTTTAACATGGTAACAGATTTTTGTAACTTTTCTGGAAATTTTACTGGAATTATGGGTAAAATATGTAAAAAAAAATGAAAAATTTGCAAAATTTCATGGATTTTTCCCATTTTTATTTATAGTTATCTTAAGGTTACGCACAAAAATCTTACTGTTTCTAAAAGCTCTGATACTCCCGAGTACAACGATACCAGATATATGTAGGTAGCCCACTTTTCCTGTACAGGACCCCCCCAAACTAAAACTGCACCTTCAAGAATATTACACCAAATTGAAATTGAACTACTACTGACAGTTAACAAAAAAATTAACATCAAACAACATTCAAAAAGGTAGAAATCATGCCAAAATTCCAAGTAATGTAAAAAAAGTTACAAAATATCAATCTCCCAAATGTCCTGAATCAAACTGTATGCCCTATGTATGGTTACACACGCAAACGTGGAATCAACTAGCCACAAAGGGAGCCAATGAACAATGGCCCAATTACAGCAACTTTTCAGATTTGTCAGACTAAACACCCCTCTATATTAGAAATACCCCCCAAAACTATATATTCTTGGAATCTACACACCTTCAGCTACACGCGGGCAATGGTGGTGTGGAGCCATGGTGTGAATGTTCAGCCGTTAATACATTGCGAAAATGCAAGCTTTGCGCAGCTTAAAGACACAATGAAAAGGCATTATTCATATGCAAAAAAAAAAAAATGCAAACGGCGCAAAATTTATTGTATTGCTTGTGCTGTGCAAAATTTCAAAAAATTGCAATAGGCGCAAAACCTTCGCTAGCACATCAGTACATAATTAGTGTGATTTAGCGCTTATTTTCCTGCTAGCACAGGATATTGCATCTCCTGTTTGTGTCGGAGGCTAACTGTATTATAACCTACCCCTTTTGTGGATCTCAATGGGATGTAGGTGTAAATAATATCCTTATAATCATATGGATTATAACCCGAAATAATGCAACATCCCCCCCACCCCTTTGCCTGCCACACTTATGGACGTTTTGCTTACCAGCATGTTCCCGTCTATTGTCCTGACCTGTCTCAATCTAGTGTGCACCCACTGGTGCTGGTTGTAGAGAAGCTCTTATATCCTGTTTCAATATTATTTATTTAATATATTATTTAAAAAAAAAAAGAAGCACCGGACTCTGACTCACGCTGAATGGAAGCGGAATCAAAGAAGGCACAGGCTGTCAGCAAGACTATTACTGAGGAATCAGAGGTTAGTGTTGTAAACCACCCTAACTTCTGTCTGCCCTGCTGTTTCTTTCATGGGGGGGGGGTGAGGAGGGAGAGGGGGTGCTGGTGCACTGCACTTAACTAAACTTCCCATTACATTCATTGCTCACTGTCCTGCAAAGTCTGTCTGTATGTACTGTTTATCTATTCTATCTAATATCTAATCTGTCTAATCTAGTCTGTCTATATCTATTAATATCTATATAATTCTGTACTGTCTATATATCTAATCTAGTCGTACTTCCCTCTTTAAATGAGAGGGAGGGGTAGGTTTATTGATAATGTACCCCCTACTGTAAATTAATTGGCTATTAGAAGTTACCTCGGAGTTCCATTCCATACATAAAAGCACTCTGCCTGCGGCCTCGTGCTTCTCTATGGTCACGGAACTCCTTGGTGACTTCTAATATTATAATTTAAGGGTACTTATCCACTAAATATGCCCCGTATGTTTGCTTTGTAGGCTGCCAAAACACATTGGATTGATGTTTCCATTAAATCATTATCTTTAAATATTAGGTTAGTGTTCATGAATATGGTTCTTATGTCTTGTTGGGAGAGAAGGGCTTCATTTAGTCTCCATCTGTATATTTCCTGTCTGGGTGCTTAATTTGATTGGGTATATGAATTTATGATCAGGCCATGTACTTGGTTCTATTGAGATCTTAATTGTTGGTTAAGTATGGATGCTGTGCTATAGAAGTAATTATATGTGTGGCTTCATTTGTGGGGGGGGGGGGGGGTAATGATGTAAACATTTTATCATGACTGAACTGTCCCGAGTGGATTTATGGGGACTTGAAGTCTCCTATAATTAGTGGTTTTCCTTGATATCTTTCTTAAAATGAGAGGATAAATTAATTTGGTTGGTATTTGGTGCATATATTAATGCTTTTGTATCGGAACATGGTTTAATTGCAAACAAAAATATTTTTCTTTAGAATCAGTCTGCAGAACTTTTTCAGCAAAGAATTTGACATTACATTAAATTTTTAATGTTTAAGAAAAGTATTAAAGGAGAACCACATTGCAGCTTTACACAGGTCT
Organism: Hymenochirus boettgeri; assembly: GCA_019447015.1. NCBI lineage: Eukaryota > Metazoa > Chordata > Amphibia > Anura > Pipidae > Hymenochirus > Hymenochirus boettgeri. Next base: position 67,273,332 of record CM033477.1, read on the forward strand.
CTCACTGAATGCCTGCTGCAAAGGCCCATGAGGCTGACACTACCCTGGTTGAATGAGCCCTAACGATTGGGGCTCCTCTCTGGATTTGACTCTGTAGCATGACCTGATGCCCCTCTGTGATCCACTTTGCTATCAAGGTTTTGATGATGCTCTGCATCCCCTTTTGGCTCCTTTGTGTAGAACAAACAAGGATTCCTCTTTTCTAAACAGAGGTTTTCTCTAAATAGTATGACAACCCGGACTGGATCAAGTTTCTGCAGATCTGTCTCATTTTCTGTCACCTGGGTAAGTGTCGGTAGGACTTTTCCTGATTCAGATGGAATTTAGTGATAACCTTAGAAGATAGGCTGGATCTGGTTTAAACACCAATCTATTAGGGTATACCTCATATATGGTGGGGTAACATTTAGGGCATGCAACTCTGACACTGCGTGTAATGCTAGTGCCAAAAGTAGAATAGTTTTGAATGCTAAGTCTTGGATATTAGACGACTCCAAAGGCTCAATTGGTGCTAAAGTTAATGCATCCAAACTAAACATAAGTCCAAAGGAACTGCTACTCTTACTTGAGTTTTAGGTGTTTGACACCCTGAAAAAACCTGACAATAAGGTCCAGTGCCCACTGTATACCGTTGGTTTTTAATGTATAATACTTTGGTATCTTTGAAAACCTGTCTGCAGGATTTCAATTAGCGTGACGGCTGATAACATTTCGGGATTAATCTAATTTTCCTTATACCAGACAAAATTATTCTCCATATCCTGTAATAACGTTTGAAGTTGAAGACTTCCTAGCGGCTAGTAAGGTAGAAGTTGTGGCATCAGAGAGTCACAATTTTTGAATGACCCCTTTCACGACCAAGCCACAATTCAATTTCTGTAATTGTGGATGAAGAAAGGGTCCCTGTTTTAGCAGTTGAGGGATTAATGGTAGATGAAGAGGAGGAGCAATCAACATTGATCTCGCTGCGCAACCATGGTCTCCTGGCTATGGCAGATTGCCACCAAGGTAGGTTAGAATTGCTCTAACCATCTCTCCGGAATCTTATCCAATACCCTTGATACTACGGGGAGTGGAGGAAATATATAAACTATTTGGTAATTCCAAGGAATAGACAACGTATCTACCTGGAGTCAGGAAGGAATTTTTTCCCCTTCATAAATTTGGTGGTTTTTTTTTTTGCTCTATATGTCTTTATTTAACTCGAAATACTATACTATACTACCTCCAGCTCCCGATCTGTCCTGTATCTCAAGCAGAACTGTCTGAGTTTGGCATTCTGAGGGGTTGCCATGAGGTCACCTGAGGTGTTCCCAAATATCTGCAAATCTTTAGAAAAATGGAGTAATTTAGTCCCCCCTCCCCAGGCCTGAAACACTTTCTGCTTAAAAAGTCCTCCTGCACTTTTGGACTCCTGGTAAGTAATTGGCGGATATGTTCTGGAGATTCTGGCTTCTGCCCAGAATACAACCCTCTGTGCAACTCGGCCAGTCTATTGTTGCGTGTACCTCCCCTTTTGTTTAGTAGGCCAACACGGTGTTATTGTCTGAGTTGATCCTTATCGATTTCCCCAATATGAATGGTCTGAAATTCTGTAGTGCCTGCATACTGCCGACATTTCCCTGAAATTGGACGACATTGTTGACATCTCTTTGGACCATGATCCCTGGGCTACATGATGTTCCACCCCATCCTAAGTGACTTGCATCTGTAGTCATTGTTAGAATAAATATCCTCACTAGTCCCCCGGACTCTGATTGAGGCCTGTCAGACCCATTTAGAGACCTTTCAGCGCTGGAAGAAATGGATCACACAACACGCATGGTGTAGTAGAACCCAGTTTGCTTTTCGTCATACATCGCTGCGGTAACCACTCAAGCATATTTATAAATAGCGAAAAGTGTATTTTTGCGTTAAGTTCAGCCATTCCAATTCACCAAGTCTGGGCGAAAACACTAAGTGGCCATTTATTTAGCCTGCCAATGGGTCCATGGAAGGTGTCAGTACATTGTGGAGTGTTTCTCAATACTAATAAGTACTCGGGGGTGTTAGACTATTTTCCAGAATGTACTGTATACGATCTGCGTTTTTTTTAAGGTTAATTTTTCACTTTTTAAAGATCTTTTTTTAAGGTTACGTTTTTTTATTTACTATAATGAATTAAAATGGGGTCTGAGAGGCATATTAGAAAGGGGCATTATTTTTGCTTTTTTCCCCACCAGCCTAATTTTTTTAACTTTCAACTTTTCCTTTCATCAGTTATTAAAAAGGCGAATTTTCATCAAAAGTGAAAATTATGTGCAAAAAGTAGCACTATAATGCTGAAAAAGCTCAGCACATATGATGGTAAATAGGTAATACTCCCTGGTGGTTTTTCAAAGTAGTATTAATTGGTTAATACACACTGAACACCTATCTTTGTTATTTAAAAATAGCCTAACACATTTGGTGTTTTTCAGCCAAATATGTAAATAGTGTAAAATTCAAAAGGCGAATTTTCTCTATTTCATTAAGGGCTAGGCCACACTGAAACGCAAACGCAAAAGCAATAGCATGCGATTTCATGTGCGATTTTCTTTGCTTGCGATTTCTTCAATAAGTAAGGAAAACGCATGCGATTCGATTAAAAATCAGAACGCAAAACGCAATCGCAATCGCATCGAAAACGCGCATTTTTTTGCGTTGCTGCGTTTTCAATAATTTTGAAAAATCGCAAGCGCAATCGCAAACGCAAGCGCAAAAAAAACGCAGCAGTGTGGCCTAGCCCTAAAAGCATGATAAATAGTTTTCTCAATTTTAATTGGACATGGTATAGTGGTAAAACTCTATTTATTAATAGGATGATAGTATAAAACTCAAAAGACAAATTTTCTCTATTTTAATAGGATGATAGTGTAAAACTCAAAAGGCAATTTTCTTAATAGGACACATTTTCTAGTATTGCTTTTTTTAGCAAACTGCAGCTAATTATCAAACCAGTTACATTAATATGGGAACATACCATAGTGCTGTCTAAGAATTAGTCATGTTAATGAAATGATGTTTGGGGCGAAAATTCGGGTAACACTGCAAAAAATGCAACAAAAGGGAGAAAAGGGACAAAAAGGCAAAAATGTAACTAGTTATAAATGGCTTTAACCCTTTGACTGCCAGAAGAATTTCATTTTTTTTTGCGTTAACTGCCAGAAGAATTTTCAGGATTTTGCCCTTAATCGCTTTAGACTAATTTTCAGTAGGAAACCTTGCAGTAAATCAGGAATATTATACATTGTTTTTTTCAGCACAAAGTGTACTTTAACATGGTACAGATTTTTGTAACTTTTCTGGAAATTTTACTGGAATTATGGGTAAAATATGTAAAAAAAAATGAAAATTTGCAAAATTTCATGGATTTTTCCCATTTTTATTTATAGTTATCTTAAGGTTACGCACAAAATCTACTGTTTCTAAAGCTCTGATACTCCCGAGTACAACGATACCAGATATATATTTAGGTAGCCCACTTTTCCTGTACAGGACCCCCCCAACTAAAACTGCACCTTCAAGAATATTACACAACAAATTGAAATTGAACTACTACTACTGACAGTTAACAAAAATTAACATCAAACAACATTCAAAAAGGTAGAAATCATGCCAAAATTCCAAGTAGTAAAAAAAGTTACAAAATATCAATCTCCCAATGTCCTGATCAAACTGTATGCCCTATGTATGGTTACACAACGCAAACGTGGAAGTTAAAAATCATGGCAAATTTCCATGTCATGTAAAAAAATTGTCATTATCAATCTTCCAAATGCCCTGAATTAAACGGTATGCCATTGCATGGTTACACACACACGGACTGAAAGCCACTAGTCACAAAGTGAGCCAATGCGTAGTGGCCCAATAACAGTAACTTTTAAGATTTTACAATCTAAACAACCCTCTAACTCAAAAATTCCTCCAAAAATATATATTCTCAGAATCTACACTACCTTCAGCTAAGCAACGGTGCCATTTTTTCATTCATACCATCAATTGTGTGTGCGCAGATCTTCGTAGAATTTTGCACTTTTAGCATATTTCCTGGAAAAAAAAATAAAGAAACAACAGTTTCAAAGTTAAAAACCCTGCCAAAACCCCAAGTAATGAAAAAAGTTACCAAATATCAACTCCCAAATGTCCTGAATCAAATGGTATGCCATACATGGATGAACACGAGACATGGCCACCAACTAACTCAAAAGGGAAGCATGCATAAGTGCAATTACAAGAAAAAAATCAAGGTGCTCTGTAATTTCAAACAGCCCCAAAACTTGGAAATGCCCCCACAAAAAACCCCACCACTAAATATCAATCTTCCAGATGTCCTGAATCAAACGGTATGCCATATGCATGAATACACACAGAGACGTGGCCACCAACAACTCAAATGGGACGCATACACAAATGCATTACAATAAACTCAAGTGTCTGTTAAATTTAATGTTGTGTATCTTTTAACTTGCCCCGGCCTTAAAGTTATGTGGGTATGACAGGTCAGAAAATTAAGAAAACTGTCTCTCACCTATCTAATATACACACGCTAATGGGATTTGGGCATAGGGAAGAGTGCCAGCAGTGTAGCAGAGCATTTCGCTATGGTACATCAGGGGTCCCTAAAGTTCTAATAATGCCAAGTTATTGACCATGTATAGTTTCAATATTAGAGGGGGAGATACAAGAAGTTTTTATTACAAAAGGAAGCAAGTTGGATTTATAATTTGTCTACTGTAGTATTAAGTCCAGTTCTTCATAGGTTGAATGAAGATCTGGACTTAATACCCTTGTATAGGATCCATCCTCTTATTTAGCACGAGATTAATAATTGGATCCCTTCTCCTCACTAGACGTTCACCAGTTTGGGAGGTCTCAAGAGCATACATGGTATTTATGGCGTCACTAAGTGATGATCGTGTCTGACATTCAACATTTATGATTGAGTCCCTCAAAAGATCCTATATAGTAAAACATACAATTGGTTGGAAAGAGGTATCTGGTCATTGTGACTTCGTCTCACATTAACCATTAAAGATTCAGTCAGGAATCAAAAAACATCTATTACGATGATTCAAATACAAAGAAGAAAATGAGACTTAATTTTTGCCAATTTGGCCACTCATGAATATTTATCCTTTAGCTTCTCACTGGAGATACCACATATGATCACTGAGAAACTTATATACTACGTATCGACCTACCTTGTTTTTGCAGAACAATATACTGAGCAAGGACATTGGTATTGTCAGTAAGCACAAGTACCCTATTGTGATGCTTCATTTTTGCCAATTTGGCTACGCATGTATACTTCCCCTTTAGTTTGCTCCTTGAGATATTTAACACAAGATTACTGCGGTTCCAAAAACACTACTGACATTCATCGTGTTTTTTCAGGACAATATGCTGAGTCAGCACTGGATTTCTGTGTTACCAGTTTGGCAACTTATGGATACTTAACTTCAAAGTGCATTTGGCACCAAGATTTTGAATAATATGTATCGATACTAACTTTTATTTATTATTGTCAAGTTATTAGTAATAAATATATAAGTATATTATAAGTAAATGCATTCATTCATCATGTGATGCATATATTATGTGTTGGACCACTGTATAGGTTTCGCTATATGGCTTAGGCAACATAAGCAGTACAGCATTTCCCTGTTCCAAGAGGGCTGCGATAGTTCATGGCGTTAATCTTGCGTGAATCACGTGTTTACGTGATATCTGTATTAAAGAGGCATGGTCACTGTATGATGACACACGTCACATGTCGCACTGCAGACGAACGCGTCTGGCGGATAGTTTTAATGCCAATGATCCCTCCATAGCATCTTTACCGGACCCGGGGTATTATACACAGGTCTATGCTTCACTGCTGACCCTCGCGCATCCGACGGCCGGCCTCCAGTGCTGTGGCGACGCATACCTCCTCCGCTCCTCTAAATCATCAGTTGTTCGAGGAGGGTAAATTAGTTTTGTTCATTCCCACTTCCTACTTCCTCCGCCCTCCAGATTCCCATCATTTCCCAATGATTTTCTAGGATTTCTAACTTTTATCGTAAATTCATTAAAAATGTTCTCTCTATAGTTTCTCCTCTTACCAACATGACCAGAAATGGGTAGATGTTACGAATTGGCCAGAAGAAGCTCTTCTGGTGTTTGAGACTCTTAAAAAGCCTTGTTTCAGCTCCTATTTAACATTACTAATATTAATTTGCCTTTTTGTTGTTGAAGTAGACGCTTCAGAAGTAGGAGTAGAGGGCTGTGCTCTCTCAGTATTCAGGCTCCCCAGAACGTCTTCCACCGGCGCATTTTATTCCAAAATACTCCTGCTGAGAGAGGAATTATATAGGGAATCGGGAGTTATTGGCTATAAAATTAGCCTTAAAGGAATGGAGACACTGGTAAGAAGGGGCACTACACCCCATTACGGTCTACACTACCACAAAAACCTAGAATATTAGGAAATGCCAAAAGGTTAAATCCCAGACAAGCCCGCTGGGCACTTTTCTTCTTCAGGTTTACCTTTAGTATTACTTATAGACCAGGTTCAAAAAACGTCAAGGCCGACTCTTATCCCGTAGTTTCATTGAACCAGAGTCTTTGCCACTAAAGTTCCCTTGCCTATCATCTCCCCTCACATATCTTAGGTGCTTTAACCACTGATAATAATTTCTAATTGTCTGAACTCTTGACTCCTCTTCAGGTAGATGTTCCCCCAGGTAAACCTGATTCTTGTCTGTTTGTTCCACTGTCTTTTCGTTTACAAGTATTGAAACAGTTTCACGATCCAAACTATCCGGACACCTGGAGAAACTAAAACCTTGTCATTATTATCGAGACATGTTGGTGGCCTTCCATGGTGGAAATTCAAAGCCTATGTCAAGGCATGTCCTGTGTGTGCCCGTAGTAAATCAGCCGTAGTGCTACTCTCTTGCCTCTCCCTATTCCTGAAAAGCCATGGACTCATATATCCATGGATTTTGGGTAGATCTACCCAAATCGGATGGGTTATACTGTAATCTGGGTAGTAGTGGACAGGTTCAGTAAGATGTCACATTTCGTTCCTTTAGTTAAGTTACCCTCTGCTGAGGAGCTGTCTCAATATTTATCATTCACATATTTCAATTACACGGTGTCCCCTGTCCTGTTTTGGAAGGGGAGTCCAGTTCATTTCACGATTTTGGCATTCTTTTTGACGTTATTATTTCTCTCTTTTTTCCTCCGGTTTCTATCCTGAAACCAATGGCCAGACCGAAAAAACTTAGGATTCTGCAATTATGGGCATGATCCTAAGTTTTTTCTTTTTCAGATTCATCTCAGTCTTACCAGTTCTGGAAGATTTGCTCAATCAGATAACTACAATGGTGAACCAAGTATCCTCTAATCTAAACAAGCAACCGTCGTCAGAAAAAATATTCTGATTGTCATCGTTCTGTAGAACCTAGTTTTTTTCCTGGAGATTTGGTATGGGTGTCCACTTGTAATATTCCGCTACGCCAAGCTTCCGCTAAATTGGTCCTAAGTTCATTGGTCCTTACCCTATTGAACACAGATCAATAGGGTACCTATAAGGTAAACGTACCTAACTCTTTCAAAAAAAGTACACCCCTTTCATGTGTCCTTACTCAAGCCAGCAACAATGCTGAACTTTTGGATGCTCCTCCACCTTTTGTAGAGTTCAAGGTGAACCTGAATACGAGATAGACAAGAGTCTAGATTCCCAGTATGTTTAAAATTCTCTTCAATACCTTGTGGACTGGAAAGGCTATGGTCCTGGAAAGATCTTGGGTCCCGTTCGAAACATTCATGCTAAAGACTTATTAAAAAATTCCACATGATTTTTCCGAGAAACTGAAGGGTCCAGAGGCCCCTCCTCAAGGGGGGGGGGGGGGTAATGTACAATGGCTTACCTGCTCAGGGATTCCGCGGCGTCTCTCCTCAGTCTCGGCGTCGCGGTGACGTCACGCGTCCAAGTTCTTTTCGTGCGCGCACGTCCGTTCGTGCTTGCGCATCCGCGGCCTGCCCCCAGTGCTGTGTGGACGCGCACAGGCCCTGACTGCATACCTCCTCCGCTCCTCTAAATCATCAGTTGGTCGGAGGAGGGTTAGTTAGTTTGTTCATTCACCACTTCCTACTTCCTCCGCCCTCCAGCTTTCCCATTGGATGGAGGAGGGCTTGTTAAGTTTAAACTATCCTATCCCTTCACATATCTCTGTTCCCCTTTCCCCATTGGTCCCTCTGCATTATTTATACCCATCAGCCTTAGTATCCCCGCCCGGTTATAGCGGTTTAGTTTACTATCCTGCTCGTGGTGTGCTTTCTCTGAGATTTCCTGTTACCTACGCTGCCTGTTATTAGACTCTGATCCGTATCTGCCTGTCCTGACCTCGCTCTGTCCCTGACTACGCTTTTGCCTAACCTCCTGTACCGTGCCTGGCGGCCTGACTTCTGGTTCTGACCTATTGCTCTGTCCTGACCCGGCTTTTGCCTGCTCCTTATCTGTTACATGTATTTTTGGTCTCTGACCTTTGTATCTCTCCGTGTGCCTTGTCTGTCAGTTCGTTCCGGACTTCTCTATATTCCGCCTCAGTTCGGATACCTTGCACTCTAAGTCCAGGGGGCAACCGTGTTCGGTGAGGCGCATCTAGCCCTCCCGGCAAACGGGGGCTGTCTATTGGCGAAGATAGTGGTTGTAGATTGGGGTATTCGGACTGAAGAATACGAGGGGATCCAGAGCGTTACAATCACTTTATAGGTTCAATATACCGGTATATTCTAATAGGTTTATGGATGTAGTGGATGTTTTTAACTTTTTTCTCTGAGTGTAATCATGCACTGTTGTTGATTTTCAAATATATTTTCAACTGGCTCTCATAAAAGTTATATTTTTTTGACACTACCCATGATGTGGTTCAGTGTGCCAATTTATATCCATGCTTCCTTTCTATTTTTTCTATGGCCAGATATGATTATGTAGTCTCTCAGATATGTCTTTAGTGTTTTTTGGATTTTTTTGTAGTAAGTCCGTCAGGTCCTGGGGCTTTATGGTTTTTAAGATTTAATGAGAGATCAATTATTCGTGGGAGATATTGTTCGAATTAGAAAGTGTGTTATGTGGCCTTTCCTGGGGGGGCTAGGGGACTGATATAGGGTAGAGTAGTATTGATGAAATAAGTGATATACCTTATTTGGGTCGTGTGTAATTCGGCCTTTTGGTAAGCTGATGGAACCTACGCTTTACTTTTTTAACATAGCTGCAAGTGGTTGTCTGATTTATTAATTTGGTGTAAAAGAATGATTTGGTCCATCTTATTTTTCTTTCTGCTTCACTGGATAAATATTTGAATTTCTTGTTAAGTTGAACTAATGTTGAATAAGTTTGTATGTCTCGGAGGAGGCATAGCATGTTTTCTATGTGTAAAAAATGTATTTGAGAGTGTCGATCTCTGGCTTTTTTAAGGGAGATGCAATAAATTTTACATACGCAACCACCTGCCACTGTTCCCGCAATTATTAACCACTTGTGACCGTTAATTCAGCGAAAATGCAAGCTTTTGCGCAGCTTTAAAGACACAATTGAAAAGCATTAATATTCATGCAAAAAAAATGCAAAAAACGGCGCAAAATTTATTGTATTGCTTGTGCTGGCAAAATTTCAAAAAATTGCAATATGGCGCAAAACCTTCGCTAGCACATCAGTACATAAGTTAGTGTAATTTAGCGCTTATTTCCTGCTAGCACAGGATATTGCATCTCCCTGTTTGTGTCGGAGGCTAACTGTTTATAACCTACCCCTTTTGTGATCTCAATGGGATGTAGGTGTAAATATCTCCTTATAATCATATGGATTATAACCCGGCAATAATGCAACATCCCCCCCACCCTTTGTCCTGCCACACTTATGGACGTTTTGCTTACCAGCATGTTCCCATCTATTGTCCTGACCTGTCTCAATCTAGTGTGCACCCGACTGGTGTCTGGTTGTAGAGAAGCTCTTATATCCTGTTTCAATATTATTTATTTAATATATTATTTAAAAAAAAAAAAGAAGCACGGACTCTGACTCACGCTGAATGGAAGCAGGAGATCAAAGAAGGCACAGGCTGTCGCAGAGACTATTACTGAGGAATCAGAGGTTAGTGTTGTAAACCCCCTAACTTCTGTCTGCCCTGCTGTTTCTTCATGGAGGGGGGGTGAGGAGGGAGAGGGGGGTGCTGGTGCACTGCACTAACTAACTTCCCATATACATTCATTGCTCACTGTCCTGCAAAGTCTGTCTGTATGTACTGTTTATCTATCTATCTAATATCTATCTTTCTAATCTAGTCTGTCTATCTATCAATATCTATATAATTCTGTACTGTCTATATATCTAACTAGTCTGTACATTCCCTCTTTAAATGAGAGGAAGGGGTAGGTTATATGGATAATGTACCCCCTACTGTAAATTTTGGCTATTAGAAGTTACCTCGGAGTTCCATCCATACAAAAGCACTCTGCCTGCGGCCTCGGCTTCTCTATGGTCACGGAACTTTGGTGACTTCTAATATTTTATAGGTACATTATCCACTATATAATGCCCGTATGTTTGCCTTGTAGGCTGCCAAAACACTTGGATTGATGTTTCCATTAAATCATTATCTTTAAATTTTAGGTTAAGTGTTCATGAATAATGGTTCTTATGTCTTGTGGGGAGAGAAGGGCTTCATTTAGTCTCCATCTGTATATTTCCTGTCTGGGGGTGCTTAATTTGATTGTGGTTGTATGAAGTTTATGATCAGGCCATGTACTTGGTTCTATTGAGATCTTAATTGTTTGTTAAGTAGATGCTGTGCTATAGAATTAATCTATATGTGTGCGTCATTTGTGGGGGGGGGGTAATGATTGTAAACATTTTATCATGACTGAACTTGTCCCAGAGTGGATTTATGGGGGACATTGAAGTCTCCTATAATTAGTGGTTTTCCTTGATATCTTTCTTAAAATGAGAGGATAAATTAAATTGGTTGGTATTTGGTGCATATATTAATGCTATTTGTATCGGAACATGGTTTAATTGCAAACAAATATTATTCTTTAAGATACAGTCTGCAGAACTTTTTCAGCAATGAATTTGACATTACATTAAATTTTTAATGTTTAAGAAAAGTATTAAAGGAGAACCACATTGCAGCTTTACACAGTCTTCCACTGAAATGCCTGCTGCAAAGGCCCATGAGGCTGACACTACCCTGGTTGAATGAGCCCTAACGATTGGGGGCTCCTCTCTGGATTGTGACTCTGTCATGACCTGATGCCCTCTGTGATCCACTTTGCTTCAAGGTTTTTGATGCTCTGCATCCCCTTTTGGCTCCTTTGTGTAGAACAAACAAGGATTCCCTTTTCTAAACAGAGGTTTTCTCTAAATAGATATGACAACCCGGACTGGATCAAGTTTCTGCAGATCTGTCCATTTTCTGTCACCTGGGTAAGTGTCGGTAGGACAATTTCCTCTATTCAGATGGAATTTAGTGATAACCTTAGGAAGATAGGCTGGATCTGGTTTAAACACCAATCTATTAGGGTATACCATCTGATATGGTGGGGTAACATTAGGGCATGCAACTCTGACACTGCGTGCTAATGCTAGGTGCCAAAGTAGAATAGTTTTGAATGCTAAGTTCTTGGATTTAGACGACTCCAAAGGCTCAATTGGTGCTAAAGTTAATGCATCCAAAACTAAACATAAGTCCAAGAAGGAACTGCTACTCTTACTGAGGTTTTAGGTGTTGACACCCTGAAAAAACCTGACAATAAGTGGATCCAGTGCCCACTGTATACCGTTGGTTAATGTAAAATACTTTGGTATCTTTGAAACCTGTCTGCAGGATTTCAATTAGCGTGACGGCTGATAACATTTCTGATTAATCTAATGTTCCTATAACCAGGACAAAATTATTCTCCATATCCTGTAATAACTGTTGAAGTTGAAGACTCCTAGCGGCTAGTAAGGTAGAAGTTGTGGCATCAGAGAGTCCACATTTTTGAATGACCCCTTTCACGAGCCAAGCCATCAATTTCAATTTCTGTATTGTGGTGAAGAAAGGGTCCCTGTTTTAGCAGTTGAGGGATTAATGGTAGATGAAGAGGAGGAGCAATCAACATTGATCTCGCGTCGCAAACCATGGTCTCCTGGCTATGGCAGGATTGCTCACCAAGGTAGGATAGAATTGCTCTAACCATCTCTCCGAGATCTTATCCAATACCTTGATACTACGGGGAGTGGAGGAAATATATAAACTTTGGTAATTCCAAGGAATAGACAACGTATCTACCTGGAGTCAGGAAGGAATTTTTTCCCCTTCATAAATTGGGTGGTTTTTTTTTTTGCTCTAATATGTCTTTTTTAACTCAAATACTATACTATACTACCTCCAGCTCCCGATCTGTCCTGTATCTCAAGCAGAACTGTCTGAGTTTGGCATTCTGAGGGTTGCCATGAGGTCTACCTGAGGTGTTCCCAAATATCTGCAAATCTTTAGAAAAATGGAGTAATAGTTTCCCACTCCCCAGGCCTGAAACACTTTCTGCTTAAAAAGTCCTCCTGCACGTTTGTACTCCTGGTAAGTAATTGGCGGATATGTTCTGGAATTCTGTGCTTCTGCCCAGAATACAACCCTCTGTGCCAACTCGGCCAGTCTATTGTTGCGTGTACCTCCCCTTTTGTTTATGTGGCCAACACGGTGGTATTGTCTGAGTTGATCCTTATCGATTTCCCCCAATATGAATGGTCTGAAATTCTGTAGTGCCTGCTTACTGCCGACATTTCCCTAAATTGGACGACATTGTTGACATCTCTTTGGACATGATCCCGGGCTACATGATGTTCCACCCCATCCTAATGACTTGCATCTGTAGTCATTGTTAGAATAAATATCCTCACTAGTCCCCCGGACTCTGATTGATGCCTGTCAGACCCATTTAGAGACCTTTCAGCGCTGGAAGAAATGGATCACACAACACGCATGGTGTAGTAGAAACCCAGTTTGCTTTTCGCATACATCGCTGCGGTACCCACTCAAGCATATTTAAAAAGCGAAAAGTGTATTTTTGCGTTAAGTTCAGCCATTCCAATTCACCAAGTCTGGCGAAAACACATAGTGGCCATTTATTTAGCCTGCCAATGGGTCCATGGAAGGTGTCAGTACATTGTGGAGGTTTTCTCAATACTAATAAGTCTCGGGGGTGTTAGACTATTTTCCAGAATGTACTGTAATACGATCTGCGATTTTTTTTAAGGTTAATTTTTCACTTTTTAAAGATCTTTTTTTTAAGGTTACTTTTTTTTATTTACTAATGAGTTAAATGGGGTCTGAGAGGCATATTAGAAAGGGGCATTATTTTTGCTTTTTTCCCCACCAGCCTAATTTTTTAAGCTTTCAACTTTCCTTTCATCAGTTATTAAGGCGAATTTTCATCAAAAGTGAAATTATGTAGCAAAAAGTAGCACTATATGCTGAAAAAGCTCAGCACATATGAGTGTAATAGGTAATACTCCCTGGTGTTTTTCAAAGTAGTATTAAATTGGTTAATCACCTGAACACCTATCTTTGTTATTTAAAAATAGCCTAAACATTTGGGTTTTTTTTTCAGCCAAATATGTAAATAGTGTAAAATTCAAAAGGCGAATTTTCTCTATTTCATTAAGTAGGCCCACTGAAACGCAAACGCAAAAGCAATAGCATGCGATTTCATGTGCGATTTTCTTTGCGTTTGCGATTTCTTCAATAAGTTGGAAAACGCATGCGATTGCGATTAAAAAAGCGAACGCAAAACGCAATCGCAATCGCATCAAAAACGCGCATTTTTTTGCGTTGCTGCGTTTTCAATAATTTTGAAAATCGCAAGCGCAATCGCAAACGCAAGCGCAAAAAAAAACGCAGCAGTGTGGCCTAGCCCTAAAGCATGATAAATAGTTTTCTCAATTTTATGGACATGGTATAGTGGTAAAACTCAAAGGCGAGTTTTTCTCTATTTTTAATAGGATGATAGTATAAAACTCAAAAGACAAATTTTCTCTATTTTAATAGGAATGATAGTGTAAAACTCAAAAGGCGAATTTTCTTAATAGACACATTTTCTAGTATTGCTTATTTTTAGCAAACTGCAGCTAATTATCAAACCAGTTACATTAATATGGGACATACCATAGTGCTGTCTAAGAATTAGTCATGTTAATGAATGATGTTTGGCGAAAATTCGGGTAACACTGCAAAAAATGCAACAAAAGAGAAAAGGGACAAAAAGGCAAAAATGTAACTAGTTATAAATGGCTTTAACCCTTTGACTGCCAGAAGAATTTCATTTTTTTTTGCGTTAACTGCCGAAGATTTTCAGGATTTTGCCCTAATCGCTTTAGACTAATTTTACAGTAGGAAACCTTGCAGTAAATCAGGAAATTATCATTGTTTTTTTCAGCACAAAGTGTACTTTAACATGGTAACAGATTTTGTAACTTTTCTGGAAATTTTACTGGAATTATGGGTAAAATATGTAAAAAAATGAAAAATTTGCAATTTCATGGATTTTTCCCATTTTTATTTATAGTTATCTTAAGGTTACGCACAAAAATCTTACTGTTTCTAAAAGCTCTGATACTCCCGAGTACAACGATACCAGATATTGTAGGTAGCCCACTTTTCCTGTACAGGACCCCCCAAACTAAAACTGCACCTTCAGAATATTACACCAATTGAAATTGAACTACTACTGACAGTTAACAAAAAAATTAACATCAAACAACATTCAAAAAGGTAAATCATGCCAATCCAAGTATTAAAAAAAGTTACAAAATATCAATCTCCCAAATGTCCTGAATCAAACTGTATGCCCTATGTATGGTTACACACGCAAACGTGGAATCAACTAGCCACAAAGGGAGCCAATGAACATGGCCCAATTACACAACTTTTCAGATTTGTCAGACTAAACACCCCTCTATATTGAAATACCCCCAAAACTATATATTCTGGAATCTACACACTTCAGCTAC